>VXBO01009880.1:358305-406699 GCA_013400135.1 Rhinoptilus africanus
GCCCCTGCCGTCCGGGCTGGGCTCCCGCCTCGGCACCCCCAGGGGGTGTGAATGTCCGAACAGCTGGGAACAGCTGGAAATTGTCACCTGGAGCTGCAGGAATAAAGCGGTGTGTGTGTGTGTCAAAATAATGCAGCCTCGTGTTTGGGGCGGGGGGGGGGAGCGGGTTGAGGAGCAAAAAGCCCTCTGACGTTACAGCCCTGACTCGAGGTTTTTCATCTCCTAGTTGCTGGCAGGGGTAGCCCCGCGGGCGAGGGGCAGCGGGGGTGACCCTTGGGGTTGCGGGTGAGATGAAAGCCGCTCAGGCGGCTGCCCACCCCCGGAGCAGCGCTGGAGGCGATGCCCGGGGGCAGCGGCCTCAGCTTCTGCAGAAGTCCGGCCTCGGTGGGAGGCACAGCGGAAAACTGGTAACAAATATTCACGGGATTCCCGCACCCAGGGAGGCGGGATGCTGCCAGTCCATTGCAAAACAGCAGCCCTGGCGACGTGCCTTTGCCTCTCCCGCCTTCTAAGTGTCACCTGCCGGTGCGCTCACGTTGGTACCTGCGGTTTATCCAACTTGAGAATTAAATAATCCAACCTGTCCTAAGAATGGCACCCCAACTCCCAGGCTGAGCAGTTATTCTGAGCCTGGCAAACTCTTCCTTGCACATAAATTAACTTTTTTTCCTTCTGACCCAGATCCTGCAGATTAGGTTTCCATCATTTCCTTACGGAAGAAGTTCAGAGGCGTGCAAGAATGTGCCTTCGTGGAGCAGTTACGGTCAGTGGTCTGTGACTGATGTGGGCTGGGAGGACGAGAGTTTACACGAGCTGCCCGGGCTCTAGAGGTCGAGTCAAAACCTGTAATAAGTGAGGTCTGTCTGATGGGAAGGTGCTGTATTTTGTAAGTTACAATTTACCTACAGTGAGTTGCTGAACTGTTTGCCTGGCACAGAGACCTGGGAGTCCTGGTGGACAACAGGATGGCCATGAGCCAGCAATGTGCCCTTGTGGCCAAGAAGGCCAATGGCATCCTGGGGTGCATCCAGAAGAGTGTGGCCAGCAGGTGGAGGGAGGTCATCCTCCCCCTCTACTCTGCCTTGGTGAGGCCCCACCTGGAGTACTGTGTCCAGTTCTGGGCTCCCCAGCTCAACAGGGACAGGGAACTGCTGGAGAGGGTGCAGCATAGGGCTACAGAGATGATTAGGGGACTGGAACACCTCTCTTATGAAGAAAGGCTGAGGGAATTAGGTCTCTTTAGTCGGGAAAAAGGACGACTGAGGGGGGACCTTATCAATGCCTATAAATACTTAAAGGGTGGGTGTCAGGAGGATGGGGCCAGGCTCTTTTCAGTGGTGCCCAGTGACAGGACAAGAGGTAACGGGCACAAACTTGAGTATAGGAAGTTCCCCCTAAACATGAGGAGGAACTTCTTTACCTTGAGGGTGGCAGAGCACTGGAACAGGCTGCCCAGGGAGGTGGTGGAGTCTCCGTCTCTGGAGACACTCAGAACCCGCCTGGACGCGTTCCTGTGCAACCTGCTCTAAGGTGGCCCTGCTCTGGCAGGGGGGTTGGACTAGATGATCTCTAGAGGGCCCTTCCAACCCTATGATTCTATGAATAGTTCCCAAATTTCTCTCTCTTAGAAAGTGAATGTACATCCTGGATCATTTTGAACTTGTGGCCAATGCCTTAGTTTTCCAAGAAAATGACCCACTGTATTTTCAAATACTCTTTGAAGCAGCTATCACAAGAAGTTTTGAGTCACATGGCCTAGTTTCTTTGCCTGCAGACATCAACATTTTAGAGAGATACTAAAGCAGTTTCTTGTGTTGGTGTAAAGCTTCTGAAATGATGTGCTTTTCAGTTTCTTGCATTCCTGTCGGCAAATATCTTGCTTACCTTAGTTCAAAGCTTTGAAGCATCTAAATTGCATTTCTGACAAGAAACCAGAGGGACAGAGAAAGTGTGGTCAATTTCTGAGGCGACAAGTTTGGGCAAATCCTGATCCTGGCCACCTCAACTGCAGAATTTCCATTTGTTTTGGCAACAGCAAATTTCACCCCTAGTTCTTTAGATTTCTGAGACCAAAAAAAAAAGAATCCTTTATATTACTACGTTCACAGGCTCTTAAACATACTTGCCTGCAGGAACAGGGCGTCAGACCTCCAGGGAAATCTTTTGAAGTCTTCAAGTTCCCATGAAACAGTGAAAAGCCCATGGATGTGAAATAGGGGTCTGATCCTCTTGTCCAGAGTAGTTGTGGAGTGTTGGACTAAACGATCCAGTTTGAACCAAGAAAGCAGCTACTTACCTTGCATCAGAGGAGCCGGCGGAGTAACTAAAGTGCCGTGGCTGGGTACAAGAGTGTAACACCTCAAACATCAGTTTTACTGAATTTAAGCTTCCTAGTTTGCAAGGTCAAACCTTGTTGATGTCCAGTCAGCCTTTACGCTCTGCGAGGGTCATGCAATGGGTAGGTGAGACCTTCTTGGGGTGAAATTGTAGAAATACATGCAGCGATCAAGTAATTCATGGCAGGTTCAGGAGTCACGGAGATATGCCATAGTGTCTGGGAGTGGAAAAAGTCTTCCCCAAGTGTGGCAGGTACCTGCGGAGATGTCTTCCTCTGGGGCTTTTCTTGTTCAGATCGACATAGTGCAGTAGTGACAAGACCTCTATGGGTACAAAGCACTGTTACTAAATGCACAGCCAAAGGGAAGGTCTCTTGTTAACATCACTGAGGACAGATTTGTGGCAAAACTTACTGAACCAAAGGCTTATGCCAGTTAATAAAGAGCAGAAGGGTTGTGAGGAGGACTGAAGAGGGAATCCCTGGTAATAATCACAGCAAGGTGAAATTTATTTTCTGAAGTGCTACAATGTCCCTAAGATGGCTCAGTAAAGACAAACTGGGCATCATTAAGGGTGTGTTTGTGGTCAGCACCAAAAAAACCCTAAGGCATCAGAAAGGGAGTAGCACAGAGAGCGGCCTTTGTCTAGGCGATTCAGGGATTCCCACGGCTCTGAGCCAGCCATGAGCCGGGTTTGCGACCTAGGACAAGTTTTCAGCAGAGCAGTGAGTAGGAGCAGGCGTGTTGGGCAGGAGAAGGCTCAAGGTACATACTAGTTTTAGGCAGGGAAACTCATCTCATCTGTCTTGATGCTATCATATACGCTGCCTAATTTTCCTTGCCTGATCTGGCAGAGAAACTAGACTGCCACAGTCCCTTAGTACCTGCAGTTTCCTACTTAGACTTGTGGCTCTTTGTGGAGTCATGAGGATCCCTCCACGTGAGGGATCTCCACCAGCCTCTCCACAAAGGCCCCTCCAGTTCCCCATCCCATGGAGACGAACTGGCTCTGCTCAGGTCCCCATCGTCAGCCAGGGCTTGTCCTGGGGATGCATCTTTCTGATGAGTGCAATTAGTCCACACCAAGGGTACTGCAATTTCTCTCCCCACAGTCCACAATCCTTTGCAGAAACTTTGTTTTTCATAACTCAAAAATAAGCACTTCTTTTTCTTCCTAGGCACTGTGCCCAGAGCAGTTGTGACCATTTCACTCTGAAATGAGTTATTTTAAAAGCCAGGTAAGTAGTTGCATTATTCACACAAATTTTGAAAAACTTAACTGGATTTCTGTTCACACCTGGATTTTTTCCATTTATCATACCTTCTCAGGAATTCCTTTACCAGAATAGATACGATCTCCTCATTTAATAAATAATCAAGGAAGATGTAAGCAAAAGAAGCCACCTTCCACAGGCTTTTACTCTTATTTGTTCGTACTTTTTGGTATTTTATTATTTCTTTCCCTATACAAAGGGCTAGCAACAGTTCCAGAAAGCTGACCTTGGCTTACTTGATTTGCAGATGTTCATAAACTCACTGAATCACATAAACTCACAATCTCACTGAATTTTGATTTAGAACATAAAAGGCATTTCAGCACCCAGCTGTAGTAGCGTGAACAGCATCACATTTATGTACTTCAAAAGAGATGCACATGGAAAGGATCAAGAGACTTTGAGAAAATGTACTAAGGCTGTTTGCTACAGCGAAGAAAAATTCCCATAAGCAATGTATTTTGGTTTTACGGGTATTGGCCAGTATTTCATTCTTGGTGTAATCTCCTTTGAGGTTAAAAAATGAGCTGAAAGCATCAATAACAGAAATAAATGACCACATCTAATCAGTATGATGGTGTAGAAGCAAACAAGACTTTCTCAAAGGATACAGACCAGACACTTGAAATCAGGGTCATACTCTGAAAAGAGGCTCAACTGGCAAGACATGGGAGTAGATAAAATAGTGCCACTTGACTTAAATTGCTGACAGAGAAAGCGAGCGAGCCATGTTCTGCTCCATGGCTGTCAAAAAGCACGAGAAAGAGCTAGTGGGCACCACCAATGGGTGGTGAATCATTTTGGGACCTTCCTGTCTGAAGCTTTTAATACAAATATCCTGTATTATGAACATTCTATTCAGGTACATTTAGGGAAGCATAATGTGAAAAAGAAAGAATTAGGTTAAAACAGTGAAAACTCAAACGCAGACCTCTGCAGTGCTCCTGCACAACTTTAAAATGTTTATTCAAGTCCAATTTCATGCTGATCAAATGGAACTACCCATAATCAAGAAATAAAAATAAAACAGCCTCTGTAGGAGACGAAATAGACTACTTTGGTTTATTTTATTGCTAATTATCACTGTCACCTCTCCAGATATCAGATGGCTGCTCACCCAGCTACTTAAGATGACTAAAAACTCACCTCTAGGATCCAACTAGTCATCTTTCAAAAATACCCTCTCAGAAGAGAAATGAGTCCCTCGTCCTCTCCCTCTGCGGTCCCCATCTGTGGTTTCCACCCGTGCCACAGTGGTTTTTCACCTCCTGTTACTAAAGCCCCAAGCTGAGTGCCTGGGAACATCCGCGCTGCCGCTCCCCCTCTCCTCAACGGCTTTGGCTGAAACTCAGAAAATAAGAGGTGAAGTGACCTTGGTTCTTCAGCCCACTCTCTCCAAGTAGTTTTGGATCTACAAACCACATATAATTTTTCCAAAGTAGCATTATACAAGCCCTTCCAATTTTTAAGCCAATAAAATCTAAGTTTCACGAGCCATCTTTCTCTGCCCTTCATGTGGAATCATAGAATTGTCAGGGTTGGAAGGGACTTTAAAGATCATCCAGTTCCAAGCCCCCTGCCATGGGCAGGGACACCTCCCACTAGACCAGGTTGCTCAGAGCCCCATCCAGCCTGGCCTTAAAAACTTCCAGGGATGGGGCTTCCACCACCTCTCTGGGCAACCTGTTCCAGTGTCTCACCACCCCCACGGTGAAGAACTTCTTCCTAACGTCCGTTATGAAATGACTCATCTCTAGTTTTAATCTATTCCCCCTAGTCCTACCATTCCCAACATCCTAAAAAGTCCCTCACCAGCCTTCTTATAGGCCCCCTTAAGATACAGGTAGGCCACAATAAGGTCTCCTCGGAGCCTTCTTTTCTCCAGACTGAACAACTCTCTCAGTCTGTCTTTGTAGGAGAGGTGCTCCAGCCCTCTGATCATCCTCGTGGCCCTTCTCTGGACACGGTCCAGCACATCCATATCTTTCTTGTAGAAGGGGCTCCAGAACTGGACGCAGCACTCAAGATGGGGTCTCATGAGAGCAGAGTAGAGGGGGAGAATCACCTCCCTTGACCTGCTGGCCACGCTTCTCTTGATGCAGCCCAGGATACAATTGGCTTTCTGGGCTGCAAGCACACACTGATGGCTCATGTTGAGCCTCTCGTCCACCAGTACCCCCAGATCCTTTTCTTCAGGGCTGCTCTCAAGCCAGTCACTGCCCAGCCTATATCGGTGCTTGGGATTGCCCTGATCCAGATGGAGGACTTTGCACTTGGTCTTGTTGAACTTCATGAGCCTGGCATGGGCCCACCTCTCCAGCCTGTCAAGGTCCCTCTGGATGGCCTCCCTTCCCTTCAGCTGCCCCACACAGCTTGGTGTCATCGGCAAACTTGCTGAGGGTGCACTCCGTGCCACTGTCCATGTCGCTGATTAAGATGTTAAACAAGACCAGTCCCAGCACTGACCCTTGACTGATCCCTTGGGGGACTCCACTTGTCACTGCCCTCCACTTGGACATGGACCCATTGACAGCCACTCTTTGGGTGCAGCCATCAAGCCAGTTCTTTATCCACTGAATTGTCCATCCACCAAACCCATATTTTATCAGCTTGGAGACCAGGATGTCGTGCGGAACAGTGTCAAAGGCTTTGCTCAAGTCCAGGTAAATGACATCAGTTGTTTCCCCCTTGTTTATTGATGTTGTGACCTTCTCATAGAAGGCCACCAGGTTTGTCAGGCACGATTTGCCCTTGGTGAAGCCATGTTCATTGTACCAAATCACCTCTTTGTTATTCTTCTGCCTTAGCAGTGCTTCCAGGAGGATCTGCTCCATAATCTTACCAGGCACGGAGGTGAGACTGACTGGCCTATAGTTCCCTGGTTCATCCTTCTTTCCCTTTTTGAAAATGGGTATTATATTTCCCCTTTTCCAGTCAGTGGGAACTTCACCAGATTGCCATGGCTTCTGGAATATAATAGAGAGTGGTTTAGCAACCTCATCTGCCAGTTCCCTCAGTGCCCATGGGTGTATCCCATTGGGTCCTATGGAATAATGGCAAGCAGGCTGTTCTCGTCGCAGTTGGTCAGTTTGCCAGGGAAAAATCGTTTAATCAGAAAATGTGAGCACCTCAGCTCAGAAACTTTGTGGCAGCAGGCTGAATGCAGACTCTTGCAAAGCCTCGAGTATTTTTCAAGTCCCTTGAGCTTTGGTTCCAGAGCAGCACATTTGAAGCTTTTGCAACCACTGAAGGAACATCAGTGGCATTTGTTACCTTCACTGCTGCTATTCGGAAGTGGGTAGGTGATGAAGTTAAGGGAAATGACATCAACTTCACACAGTTATTGCTGAGATGATAAGCAGTGCACAGATTTTCCAAGGGAAAATCATGCATCTGTGAAAATATCCATTCTGTGGGAAGTTGCAAAGCACAAAATTATCCACAAGCAGCTAAGTTTTCCAGTTCTCCATGACGGTTTACTGCAAAAAAGTTGTTAGCATTTCTTCAAGGCGTTTCTTAACAAAAGAAAAAGGAAGCACAACATGTAATCTGTGAGCTGTTACTCATTATTTGAATAATTGATCCTGGTTTTTTACAAAGGCCCCAAGTGACACATGGGCAAGTTTTCTCGGCATCTGTAGAAAAGTGGTATAGCAACAGTTGTTGAAGGAGAAGGGATGGAGAAGCCTTTGTATCATGTCTATAGTTTGAAAAAATGGATGGAGTTCCCAAATATCCAGTGGGGGAGCATTAGCCATCCCTGGGATCTGTCTCCTGCATTGAGGGGAGCAGCAGGCAGGGGATCCCTCCCAACGGTCTCCCGCTATCGCTAACAGTGTGTAAACACCTGGGTTTGGGGATTTATAATGAGTTCTCAGGAGACTGGTTCTGCTATTTCTAATTGCTATTACTCATTTGAACAGCAAGATTGGTTTAGACACCAGTGGTAGGGAAACTGCAAAGCACTGCAGAGCTGTAGGTGAAAGTAAGGAATGCGGTGGTGCATGCAGTCCCTCGTGCTCAAGTGAGTTTGAGCAACCAGAGGTAAAGCCCCTGACTCCAGCAAAGCATGAGCGTGATCTTCAGCTTGTGCTGAAATCCATTCCCACCACCCCAGACCTTATTTCCCAGTTCTGGGACCAGGGCGGTTGTGGCCACAGCTTACCTGTCCCTTCCCAGTCACAAGACGCAGACCTGCATGGTGACAAAGGTCAGTTATTCCCTATTCCAGGTCTGAGGACACTGCTGGTGTTTGTGATAATCGCGCCCTCCGCCATAAGCAGCGGGGCAGGCTGAGCCCAGTCCTCGCCGTTTCTCCCACCGTCCTCGCTCTTACAAACAGATGGGCCTCCTGTACAAGTCATGTCTCGGTTGCATTTAGCTAACAAAAGCAACAATCAAAATCACCACTGCGTCCACAAAGAATAATGAGGATTAGAGTCTCATCCAGCGTGCCGGGAAGCTCATTTGCATTCCCTGATCTGGCTATTCCCCATTTTTCTATTTTATGAGGGGATACCCCCCCCCCCCATATGTCTTTCTGTCCCTGAGATAAGAGAACTGAAGGGCCTTCATTCCTGCGTGGGGGTAAGATCATGTTCATCACATCTCCTTTTATACCTAACTCTTACACATCACGCGCTTCTGCCACAATTCTCATTTAATTTATGCCTCTCCAGAAAAATACACCACGGTCGTCTCGGTGGTCGCCCTGTTTATCGTCTCCGGCTGGGGGAGCCGGTACCGGCCAGGTGCAAGGACAATGGCTGGCTATCCATGTCTCCGCACCAGCTGTTCCCCTCAGCACGCTCCGAGCCCCGGTCCTGCTGATGACAACCCTCTTACGGCTGCTGCCGCGAGTTCAATTTTATTCTAAGAGCTTATCCAGACTGATCATTCTGAAAGCGTGTGCAACTGTAGTGAGGGGTAAGTATATTTTATGGGAAGGCATATTCCAGGCTTTAAATCTGTCATATGATAGCTTATAGGTCTGTGTGAGCTTTTGAGGTATGGATAACACCAGGTAGGGAATCGTTACCCTGCCATCAGCCTCCACTGAATTCTGTGTTCCAGCATATGGGTCAAATCGTGACATAAGCTGCCAGTGACAGCATTCACGAGTCCAGAGCCTGATAAAAAATTGGGTGGATGCCTACAGTATATCTCAGCCCTACAAAGACCCCGGAGCCAGAAGGGAACCCGTTTCCTGGGGTCTGCTTGTGACCACAGGAGTCAGTCTGCACCGGGCAGCTTAGAGGTCCTAGGACAACCCTGCTTCTGGTTTCTTGTTACATGGACCCCAAAATGGGGAGGAGAGGAGAGGAGAGGAGAGGAGAGGAGAGGAGAGGAGAGGAGAGGAGAGGAGAGAGGATGTTGCTGTTAAGGTCTTCATGATGAATTGTTAGCCCAGGAAAGAACAGAAAATTTGCTTACTAGATGTCATGAGGCCTTTGAAGTCCAGATTGAGGATCCAGGCCCTAGTCATTTGCTGTCAGGAGCATGAAATCCATAGTTTCCCATCTAAAAAGCAAATAAGACTATCTGGGTTTTCAGGGAAATTCTGGTTCTGGTTTCAAGTTCTGCTGCTCAGCAAAACATTATCTGTGAGGTTTTTAAAAACTGCTTTGAACAAGATGTAACAAAGGGGGACATATAATTTGCAGCTGTATGAAAACAATGCAAAAAAAAAAAGAAATTAAACTCGGAAAATCTTTTCTTAGCCTCAGTGATGTCATTCACAGATCTCTTCCAACTAATTGTTTTAAAATTAATTTTTCAACTACTTCCTTTACTTCCAAACCTTTTTCATTAATATTAAATGGCGGCAAAACCGACTGTTTTATAGCTATGGCAGTTACATTTAACTGGCATCAGTGTAGAGCTTTTTCTTCCCCTCTTTCTTCTCCCAGCTCAATCTATTACATTATCAGTCAAAATTCCCCACTGAAGAATGTACTTCTGCCTCTGAGATTTCTGCTCACTTCCCTCCAGCTGAGAGGAGGAATTTGCCAGTACTTTGACCTTTCTCTCTCTACTAATCTAACTCGAGTCGGTAGATGCCAAAGGTGGCTTAGTTATTTCATATTTTTCCAGTTTTATCTGCTGACCTGCAGAATAGTACATTCTGTTCTTCTACAGGCCAACAAAACAAGACAAACGGGATGCTGTAAATACAGTAATAAAACCACCAAATAAATGGAACTGTGAGAGAGGTCACTCGGAAATAGCCTCAATTCCAATATACCCGGTATTAGTGACTCAAAATCATGTACATAGCCAATTAAATTGGTAGTTCATGCTGAGATACAGAGATGGGAACTGCTGGCTAGTTCTTGTGAATATTGAATTTCCTTCCAGGACATCTGCCTTCTCTTCCCAGTCATTCCACACACACAAAGAGTGATGTTGAGCAAATCATCCTTTCTCTTTAGTTTAAAATGTCCTATTCATTAGAATAAGCACCATGATATGGCTGTCCTTTGTCAAATGCCTTGAAATCCATGGATGAAGTCGAGCTTTACAATGAAGAATCACCAGCAGTATGGATTTACAGAGCAGCTTCTAAGAGCCTCAGAATGCTATCCTGAAACTATACAAAAATGCATGCATTAATTCAGGAGTATTCTAGTTACATAAAGTTGTCTGAAAAGGCCATATTCCCAGTTTGTGGACAATTAGAATTTTTATTTTTTAAAATTCAATTTTGACCCAAATCATATCAAACTCAGAAATTATTTATATTTTCCACAAATGGAACGTTCCAAGGGAAAAAAAATAATCAGAAATACCGAGGAAGGATGGCTTACAGAAGAAATTACATTCCCAAGTACATTCCCAATTACATTCCCAATCCTGCATATTAGACAACGGGTGGCTCAGATGGGGAGTAAGGAGGAAAAGAAAATTAGTCTTGCAGGATACCTGAAGAGAACCAGACATGCCTTGTGTGTTTAAATTACTCTTCCTCTTCTTTTGGTGTTTTAACCCCAATGCTTAGCCAAAATTCAACGTTATGTAGTCATTTTCTGTTAGAAAAAGACATTAATGATAAGAGGGATGGGTGACACAGCTCCACTTGTTTACAAATAATGTACAAAATCTTGCTTCCTTGAACAGGGCAGAAACCAGCAAGCTCGGAGGGAGCTTCTCAAAAGGGAGTCTGGCAAGGCCAGACGGCAGTGCTCAGCTCAGCAAGATCCCAGGAGATTTTCCCAGCACCATCTTTTCCACATTTACTCACACTGTAACCCCTCTCGGGTTTGCAGGTCCTCCTGGGCTGCTTGTCCAGGCAGCAAGTGTTGCACCTCGAGGTCTCTCAAGATGCCCACTGCTGGGCACAGCATCAAATTTGCACAGTCTGCCTCTGATAACTTCAGAGGAAAGATAAAAAAAAGCTCTCAGTGCAATCTGAAAGCTCAGAAAGGAAGAGATAAGAGAACCCCCAATGTACTTTCTTCTCCACAGAAAGTATCATTAATCTGAGGGCATTTGTTAGCCTGTGTCTGGCTGCTGTTTTGAGCAACTGAGATGGGTGATTTTTCAGGATCAGACTCCATTAGGTAATAATTCAGTACACTCCTGCCACAAGAAGTAGTAACAGAATCACAGAATCACAGAATGGTTCTGGTTGGAAGGGACCTTAAAGGTCATATAGTTCCAATCCCCTAGCCCTGGTCGGGATGATGCAAGCAGGATGGGGATGGGTGAAGGTGATAAATAACACAAAGGTGGTACACACTTGCCAGCCACATCTCCACTTGACACAGCCGTCATTGCCAGACTCAACCTCCTTGCCATTCCTGTCACAGGCTGAAAGGTCTCTCTTGCTGTAGGTAGAAGTCTTCTTCTCAGCTCCCAAAGGAAAAGTGGATCATGTATCACAGACTCTCACACCAGGAAATATGCATGAACTCAGTATAAATGTTAATAATGAAATTGTAGTATATACATAATTTCCAGCAGCAAAAAATCTGCTACCAGTCAGGAAGGAGGAAAAGTGGAGAGGTCTTTTTCATTACCTAATTTGCCATTAATCCTTAATTTATAGAATCATAGAATCACAGAATAGTTTGGGTTGGAGGGCACCTTTAAATGTCACCTAGTCCAACCCCCCTGCAATGACCAGGGACATCTTCAACTAGATCGGGTTGCTCAGAGCCCCATCTAATCTGACCTTGAATGTTCCCAGGGATGGGGCATCTACTCTCTCTCTGGGCAACCTGTTCCAGTACTTCACCACCCTCACTGTAAAAAATTTCTTCCTTCTAGCTAGTCTAAATCTTCTCCCTTTTATTTTAAAGCCATTAACCCTTGTCCTGTCACAGCAGGCCCTGCTAAAACATTTGTCCCCATCTTTCCTGTAGCCCCCTTTAAGTACTGAAAGACCACACTAAGGTCTCCCCAGAGCCTTCTCTTCTCCAGACTGAACAACCCCAGACTATCTTTCAGTCTATCTTCATAGTAGAGGTGCTCCAGCCCTCTCATCATCTTCGTGGCCCTCCTCTGGACTTGCCCTTATTGAATTTCATAAGGTTCGTCTCCGTCCAACTCTCCAGCCTGTCCAGGTCTCTCTGGATGGTGGCACAGCCTTCTGGGGTGTCAGCCACCCCTCCCAGCTTTGTGTCGTCAGCAAACTTGCTGAGGGTGCACTCTGTCCCCTCATCCAGGTCATTGATGAATATATTGAAGAGCACTGGGCCCAGTACTGACCCCTGGGGAACACCGCTCATCACTGACCTCCAACTAGACTCCACGCCCCTAATCACAACCCTCTGGGCTCTGTCCTTCAACCAGTTCTCTATCCACCTCACTGTCCATTCATCTAACCCACTCATCCTAAGCTTCCCTATGAGGATGAAGGTCATGTTCAGTCTTTGGAAACACTGAGAAGAGCTGAAGTTTCTTGGACAACCTGAGATTTTTTTAGTAAGTTCCCTCATCTTTAATGAGCAAGAGTACTTCTGTCAGGTATTGAGTTTCGATTTAGATTGCAGTGTTGTTCACTACTCTGTTACAAATGTCAAACAGATTTAATGTCCAGACTTGTAAATCCTTTGCAGTGAAACAGGAAAAAAAAATGAAGTTACAGAATGAAGACCAGTTAATGGGAGTGTACGCATGAATGGCCTGTAGGGTTTTCTCATTAACTGCTGTGCTGATTTATATTGTTGTCACCGCAATCTTTTTGTGTTATATTTCATTATATTCAAATAATATTGTTACAATTAGTTTGAAATTTGTCTTCATTGGGGGAATTGCTCTCACTGAAGGACAAGCATGATATTCCTGGTCAGCCTGTAATGCAATTTGCCACCTACAGCTGCCAGTTCACGTCCACTGGATCTTTGTCACCGTGCACAGGGCTGGCCCACAATCTGGGCAATAGTTAACAAGGCGATTTCAAAACACCCACATCTGTACTAAGCCTTCCGGTAAAAGACAAACAACCATCTTTATGTGGGACTGAGAAGGGGAAAGTCCAGGCACCTCCCTCCCTGGTTCAGGAAGAGTTGAAAGCGGCTGCTTCTGCTGGGGATCATGCTCACGCTGCCGAGAGCAGCCCGAAGACAGCCTGCCCAGGGGAATGTGAGCACACATTGCAACTAATCACACCCTGTACATCAGACTGTAAAAACAAAGACCCATTAATCATCATTTCACCTTGCCAAGTAAGTGAATACTACTACCCTCATCTTACATACAGGAACCGAGTCATCGAGCTGTCACAGAAAGAGCTGGGGCCAGTGCCAGGACCAGGAAAGAGGTCTCCAAACTCTCCAGCGCGCTAGCTTTCATCCTGCTTCACTCGGGCAACAAAAGTGATCTTCCGTGGAGTCAGCCTTGAGCTAGCTCCTCTGGAGCAGGGGAAGGCAGCAGCCAACCTGTCCGGATGTCCTCTGGGGCAGCAGGACACTGCTCTTTTCCAGGAACGCGTTGCACTTTTTAATTTTTGGCTTCTTGTAACCTATTCTTTGTTTGTTGAGAAGAATTGGGGTCCCNAAACGAGTCATCGAGCTGTCACAGAAAGAGCTGGGGCCAGTGCCAGGACCAGGAAAGAGGTCTCCAAACTCTCCAGCGCGCTAGCTTTCATCCTGCTTCACTCGGGCAACAAAAGTGATCTTCCGTGGAGTCAGCCTTGAGCTAGCTCCTCTGGAGCAGGGGAAGGCAGCAGCCAACCTGTCCGGATGTCCTCTGGGGCAGCAGGACACTGCTCTTTTCCAGGAACGCGTTGCACTTTTTAATTTTTGGCTTCTTGTAACCTATTCTTTGTTTGTTGAGAAGAATTGGGGTCCTGAGGAGCCCCATGTGATATTCTGATTGCTTCTATAGTAGCAAAACAGCAGGCACAAAAAATAACAGTGGCAAGCTTTGAAGNCGAGGAGCCCCATGTGATAGTCCTAAGGGATTCTGATTGCTTCTACAGTAGCAAAATAGCAGGCACAAGAAATAACAGTGGCAAGCTTTGAAGACCAGCTAATGTTTCATTTCAATTTAATTTTCAACATTTCTTACATGCACCTACAAACACAGGTGCAGATTAAAATCTTCTCAGGAAAAGTAAAACCAATAGCCTGGACTTTCCTTAAACTCAGAGGCTTCACGGCAGATGCTTCACAGGTCCCATAGCTGACTGTCCTTCTCAAAGGCAGACCAATGTCGACTTCTTGTTCCCATTGCTATAACTCAGTCCACCCCATAGACTCACCGCTTGTAGGCCCACGAGACTGCCTGTCTTGAACTGAGCACGCAGGTATTGTTCAGCTTCCAGCTCTTTCCTCTCACAACAGAACAAAGAAACTGTAATAAATAAATAAATAATTATTAAAACCCCAACATCAAACTTAGCAGAGAAAACAAGATGCTTCGCCAAACCTAGTTCTCGGGGGGAGCTGGCAGTTGATTTACCCTGCTAACCCATCAGCCATTCTCTGTGCTACAAAAGAACTATGTGGTTCAGCTTGTCCGCTCCCGAGGCTGCTGCTGAAATCCCCTAGCCACATATTCAGGAAGGGATCTTTTTATCAAAAAGCTTTGCTCTTTGCACCACAAGGATTGTACGCAGCTGATATTGCCCTCTGCCATAGCCTTGAAGGGGAGTGACTGCGGTGATGTGGCAGCGATGTGCTGACAGCAGAATTTAGCCCCAGTTTGATGGGAGACGGCAAACACATAGATTTGGGCACCTACGTTTGGGAGGGCTAATATCAAGGAGAAGGTTTCTGTGAACATTACCAGCCCAGTGGCAAAACTCTGCTGATCCAAATTCAAGAGACTAGTCTGAAGGAGGGCATTGTATTAGGATGCTGGGAGAAAAGGAGAGAAGGGTTCAGAGGCTGAAGTCGCTGGCCCAGCAGCAGCAATTAGAGCTCACCATAGTTCTGAGGTTACATACACCAGCGGGGACTCCGGCTGCATGGGAGAACAAAAATGTGGTAGAGTAAAAGGAATATGAGGAAGAGAGAAGGATTTGAACGTGGCTGGAGAAGTCCGCCTCCAAACAGACCCAGCATGAGAGAAGGTGGTGTTTATACACGCAAGGGTAGAAGGGACAGATTTTGTGCTTGCAGCTGGTTAGGGAAGGCAATGAGATCTGCCCTTTTCTTTCTGGAAGGTAAAATGACGTCCTGGTCTGCATTGAAAAAAAGAAGAAAAAGAAAAAAGGAAAAAAATAAAAAGGAAAACAGGAGAATTTCCACACTGGAAATTCTTACCCCACCTATGCAAATACTTTTGTATCCATTGGCAACAAATCTGGAAGGTTCATCTGCTTCCAACCGACACACCAACACCCACTGATCCAGCCCCGCATGCTCTTACTCTATGCCTCCTCATTTTAACAGATCACAGAAAGGGAGGAGGAGGGAGAAATCCAGCGGATTTACTCTAATCCCTGAATGCAGCTTTGGATCTGCGTTGTATGGTCTCTGACCCACCCCCCAGGCTATATAGACAATACCCCGTGCTGAACAGGCGATTCTGTACAGCCCATGGAGAAGAAAAAGGAGAGAAAAAAGGTAGTGAGAAACAGAGAGAGTACACATCTTAGGTAAGCATAACATAATAGTGTCAGGGTTTGTATTTTATGCCAAAAAAAAAAATCCCACTAGTTTTCTTGGTTTTTTTACTAGACCTTGCTGAAGTTAAGACGCAGAGAGTAGTTTCACAGACTCTGACACATTTAGCGAAATGATAGAGCAAAAAGCTAGGGAAATACCTTCCACGTTCAAACGTACAATATAATACATCTTGTGGTTTGTATCAGCCTGGCTTTCTACATGTCTAGGATTTAAATGTAAGTCTTTGCCAAACATAAGGAGTTTTTAAGAGTGTTAATCACATAGCCCTTTTTACAGTGTGTGAAGTGATTTGAAATCATTGGGGAGCATTAATACCTTGAGGGGAGAGTTCCAGGTTAGAAGTCTGCAGTTCGCAGCACTGTTAAGACATATAAATCACTTCAGCTGCGGTGGAATGTGATGATTTGAAACCATTGGGTTTGGAAATGGAAAAAGACATGATCTTGAAGGATTCAAACTGCTTTGAGTATGCTGAGCCCAATCCTACAGCTCTGATTGAGATATATTCAAACAACATCAAAGTGTGAGCTGCAAGATCAAATACTTTCTGCTGGAAAACTTCCAGCAAGACTTACCCTTTCTAGCTCTGCATATATTTAGAAACACTAGGCCTAATTGTACAGCAGTTTGCACTTGTCGTGATTACCTGCTGTTGTGCAAGCTGAGCATAAACCACCTTTTCTGATCTATCAATAATTGTACATCATTTTGCCATCTTTGTGAGGCGCAAAGCCACGGCAAATGAATGCTTTGATCTGAAAGGAGAAAGAAGTTGGAGAGACGAGGTTCTTGCTTCCACGAGACTGCAAGGCAGAAGAAGATGGCAAAACGAAGGACATTCACAAAATCGTGCAAGTAATGCACAATTTATGCAACATAAAATGGAAGTAGAAAATGAATGGAAGCGCAGCAGCTTTATTCCTATGAGCAACATCAGCTGCAGAGTAGGAAAACATTATCATCCTTACCATCTTGTCCTCTAACCTTGCTCACAGGCAGTCTTGAGGACTGCAGGGAAAACAGCTTGTATGTAGTTTATGTATTATTTATGCTGGGCCTGCGCTGTCTGAGACCTAGTACTGTGCTAACAGGAAATTTTAAGAAAGCAAAGCTCTAAAAAGGATTAGGAACAGACAGCTGTCAATTGGTGCTGCTCAGTAAAATATAATTAGTGACACTGGATCAAACCGGATGCATTTAAACATCATGCTTGCTTCTAAAAGTCATTGCGTAACCACAGAAAAAAGAATGAAACACATTTCTAAGTTTACCAAATTTCTAAGCATACCAAAATCACTCTTCTTCTGAAGAAGTTTCCGTATCTCTTGCCACGACTTAGTTTGGCAGTGAGGATGGTATGAGAGAACAAACTGGACTTGTATGTGCAGGTTGTGAGGAGTTACATATTTAGCTTGATTAATATTTGCTATTGCCAAAGATATCTGACCTTTTTTGGAGGAGCTCAGTTGCTGCCTCTTCCTCGTAGCAAGCCTTTGCAAGTCTGGAGGGGAGTGGTGACATCTGCGCTGCCCGCCTTCCACAGAGCCCCATTCAACCTTCAATGACAAACAGCGTTTTTCAGGTTGCTGTGCTCCTTCTGCCATCTGCATTTGCAACCCCAAGATCCTGCCAAAATAAGTTTTACTGAGCCCTTCTGAAGCAGGAGGACGGAGTCTCCTTCCAGGAATAACTCCCACATGGATTCATAGTGAGACTCTGCTTATCCATCTTCCTCATGGAGGACTTGTAAGTATATATGCTTATCGATATGGAGATATGCTTATCGATGTGTATATATGCTCTTACATACAGTACTGGCATAATATGCTTTAGACTGAGGTTAAACACTCTAGAATTAGAAATAACACCTTCCATGCAGCCTTAATTCAATTCCTTGAGTAAGTGCAATAAGAGATAACCTTTAATTAAATGGTCGTCTTTGGTTTTTTTTCTTCACAGAGATCTTGTCATATGGTGAGAACAGCGATAAGAAAAAGAAGCAAGACTGGGAAGTAATGAGGCTCCTTGCTTCATTTGCTCCACTGAGTAGGAAATGAAACTTCTGCAAAGAGCAAAGGCAGGAGACTGCAAGAGAGAGCACGTCTTTTGGAATAAAGCAAGTGAATATTACAAAATAAAACTGAAGTCGTGCCCATGCTGCTGCTACAGGCTTCCTCCCTGACCGTAACCACAGTTCCCTCACAGTTCCCTCAGTCTGCTTCACGGACAGTGAAGCTACAGTTTAGACAAGACAGGGCGGAAAAGAAGCGTGCAGCTCATGGGCCAACATTACAGTGTCTGGCAGCTGTGAAAAAACAGAAAAGACCGAGTCTTTGGAAGAATAGGAAGGCACAGAAACAGGACACGACACTCAGCAGGATTAGGTACCTACTAATATCTTGACTCTATGTGATATAACTCTTCCATAATAGAAAATTTGCATTTGGCAAAATTCCCCTTGGGGCAGTTTTTAAGCTCCACTCCAACACGGGAAACACCCAAGTTTTCAGAAAGACCAGTTACTTTACTCGAAAACAACATCAGAAAGTACTTCCCCAATTTTTCTTCCCATTACCACCGTTATGTTAAATGACCACATTTCAGAGGTGAGCCAAGGAGTAGCTTAGCAGCTTGTTGGAAGGAATCAGCTAAAGACTTGAAAGCATCTGTGTAGTGACCCTGACCAGGAGACTGCTGTGCACCGGGAAGTCGGTGGCCGTGCCTGCAGGTCCAGCACGGCCATCAGCCTGCCTTGGGTTGACACATCTCTTGGCCACCAGACAAACTAGGCCACCTCGTTACAGCAGGTGGCTCCCACTTGGTACCAGGGATTGTGCCACCCATTTGGCCTTACCTTTATCTGAAAGTGCAGCGAGAAGTTCTCCTGCAAACAACCTTGAGGAATAGCATTGTTTTCTTGTAAGGAAATTATTTAATAGCTCTAAGAACCAAAACAGAGGAACCTCTCCTTGGGGGGATCTACCATGGGGAAACCCATCTGGGTCCCATTGGATGCTGTGCAAATACAGGGTGCCCAGTGTCTGAAGGGACCTTAGAATTACTCACTGTCTATGTTACTCTCTTTATTCTGTCTTATTAAAATGGCTTTTTTATTACTCTATTTGTCATTGGGCCTTTCCTGCTGAGATCCATAAAGAGCCCTGCACATGATATCTCTCTCTCTCTCTGTCACTTGGTGCAAAATAATATTTTTTTTTTAAGTTTTTGCTGTATTTGTGGGAAACAAACTCTGACAAGAAAAAAGTATTTGGAAAGTTACTAAATGTAAGTTTAGATGATACTAGCATTTGCACCATAACATCAGTAAAGCAGGTGTTCCAATCAGGACTAGGTTAGTGGTGTACAACATGCACGGACAAATTCAAAGGAACAATACTTACTCTGGAGAGCTTCCACCAAAAAGCCCTGATGCTGCCTGGAAAGCCACAGGGATGGACTCTGTGATCAGATGCCTTCACCAAGAGCCTTTTCTAGGATTTATGGGCTAAGACATCTCAAAGGGTTAGTTTGTCTACCTGTTACGTGAAGATGAAGATATTTTGTAATATAACAGGTAGAGTTATGCTGCTTGGGCTTTAGGGAGTGGAAGAGAGCAAGGAGGGATGTAATTCTGCTTAATTTAAATGTTTACCCTAGAGATACAAACTAAATGAAAAAAAATAAGAGCTGTAAAATGGACTGCTGTTGTTACAGAGACACAAACTCACACTTCGCTTTCTCCAACGAGGGCAGAGATAGTCACCCTTTTAGACAGTCACCCCAAAAGCCACATCTCAGAGCTGTGGGAGGTGTGGGAGGCAGCATACCCAACCCCAGCCCCCCCCCCACTGCAGACCAGCGAGCGAGGAGGAGCTGGGCAGGAGTTTCCCAGATGGGACACAGCTACAGCCCCGGAGCAGAGCCTCATCCTGCAACCGTGGGCAGGACGGGGCTGAGCACCCAGTGGGACCTCAGGCTCACCCAGGTATCTCAGCCTGGGCTACCGGTGTTGGGGAAGGGAATGACCATGAATACCGAGTGCAGTGATGAGACCTGTGATTTTTACACTTATTGCCTCATTGCTTCTATAGCCGTGGTTTGAACATGTGTGAACAGCCCCACCGACTCCTAAACATTTGCAAAAATAAAGGTCCTGTGAAACGCAGAAGCATTCTTAGAAATTTGATGAAAAAAAATTTATTTCTCCGGTGTCCTCACTTTAACCATACAATACCCTCAGATTTTAGATTTAATAAAAACCTTTAGACAGTGGCTTGGAAGTATGATCCACTCACAGACAGAGAAAAGGGAGGCAAAGAAAAAGCACCTTGAGTATTCTCTACCAAAGAACTTTCCCAAAACTCATCTTTACATCAGCCTCTCGATATTTTTGCAGCCTGACTCATAAAACATCGAGTGTGTGTGGGAGAGGGAGAGTGGGAGTGAAGGGATGGCACTGCCATTTTAAAAATGATTATAAATAGACAAAATGCCAACTGTCTGCATTTTACCCTTAAGACATCATTAACTGGCCAGGATTATTGCCATCGTCTATAACTAATAATGCAAAGATGATTAGTTTTGTTTCTCAATTTAAAGGAGAGTGTTCGTGAGGCTTGACACACAGCTTGCAAGGTACGGCTGACGTCGGGGTTTTTCTAGACAGTTCGGGTGACGTTTCTTTTTTGGTTTAAAATGGAGATCATCAACACAGCAATTTAAACTGTGTGCTTGCATGATCACCAGCAGCCTGGATCGCTAAAAAAAAACAAACCCAAAATTCACAGTACCACTTAATTCAGGCTGTTTATACCGTTGACTTCCTCTTGCTTCTGCCGAAGTGCGTGCGTTTGGTTTTTCCCTTCCGCAGAAGCCTGGGGAGCGTTTCCCCCCCGGGCTGCCACCCACAGCCACATCCTGCCAGCGCTGGGGCCGCGGACCAACCGGGGCAAGGTCTGGCTTCAACATCCCAGCGCAAAGCCCCTCGGCTACTTTAAAAACGTTAAGGGAAGCATGTGGGGTACAGGTCTAAGCTTAGTGATGACAGTGAGATTGTGGTATTGCTATTTTTTTTAACCCTTTGTTTTCTGGGCTGCATGTAGTTATGCTTTTTCACAGGACACATGTTCAGTAATGTCAACAAAGCTGTCAGGACCCTTTCTAACGTGCACATAGAGCTCTGAGTGGGGTCACAAGCATGACTGAGATCTCTTTTTCTCACTGCGCAAGGTATTTGAGAGGGAACCAAGCTGATGTGTGCTACAAACTTACGGGTGCCTTCCAACTTGAGATATCCTACCATTCCATCAACTGCCAAATGTGTTTGTAGAGAAGAAAACAATTCTGAGAAGTCCCACTATGGCAGTTCCCTGCTCTCGGGCCAGCTGGCTGGGCTTGCTGGAGTGTCAAATACAACAGAAACATAAGCAGACAGAGCGTGCCCTGTTTTCCGCGACACAAAGACAGACACAGGTTAGGGAATCCCACTCCCAGCCCTGAGCAAATCCTTCAGCCTCGGTGTTACTAACACCGAAGCGGAGACCAACTTCCCAAGGAGCCTGAGGCGCAGTTTTTTGCACAGTGATTTCTCGTTTTCCAGCGCACCGGGTGCCAGGCAGGGGGTGAGGACACAGGGCCCAGCAGCAACCTGCCCTCACCCGCTGCAGATGCTCCCACTCCCCTTCCAGCCAGAATCCAGCCAAGATAACCAAAAGCCTCTTAGTGGACCCTAAGAAGAAAATTACAGGCATTTCTGTATAGGGCTGAGGACTACTCAGTCTCCGCGCTTCCCAGCACGGATCCTAGGGGAGTTCAGGCATCAGTGTGGGCTGATCCCCTGAGGATATAAGGCTGGGACAGAGACTTTGGTGTTCAGCGCCGACAAGGTGGGTGCATGGAGGCTCACACAATTTTACATTCCCAGCAAAGTTTTCCAGTCAACTCTTAGATGCCTGTGCACTTGGAACTACTCAAGTACCTTGCAGATGTTATGAATCACAGACTTGAATTTAGGTACTCGAATGCCACCAAAGGTACCTATAATGCAATTATTTCCATCTTCGGATCTTGACTTCTGTGCCAGCTGCCTCGTAGTGTTGAACTCCTGCTGAACGGTGGTGAGTGTCTTCAACTGCTGTTGCCTTTATACCTTTTTTTTTTTTTTCTAAGAAAACTGAAGGCAGATTTCCAAGAAGATCTTTTCAGTGGTGCCCAGTGACAGGACAAGAGGTAATGGGCACAAACTTGAGTATAGGAAGTTCCACCTAAACATGAGGAGGACCTTCTTTCCCTTGAGGGTGGCAGAGCCCTGGAACAGGCTGCCCGGGGAGGTGGTGGAGTCTCCGTCTCTGGAGACATTCAAAACCCGCCTGGATGGGTTCCCGTGCAACCTGCTCTAAGGTGGCCCTGCTCTGGCAGGGGGGTTGGACTAGATGATCTCCAGAGGTCCCTTCCAACCCTAGGATTCTATGATTCTATGAAAATAATACTGTGCTCCAAAATACAACTTTATAAAGGAAGCTTTTTAGAACATTAGCCACAGAGAGAGACCAAGGCCTGCAGACTAATAAAGACCTGTCAACAAAATGTGTCTTCTATAACCAAAGCTTCACAAAAGGCCTAATTCTGCAAGATACAAACTCTCAGCTGTTCTAATGTGATCTCCTGTGGTATTTAGCAGACTTAGCAAAGAGCAGAAAATGCAGCTCACTATATTCCCATTCAAACATAATTATCATTTACTGAGTGTTTCCCCACTGGGAAAAAATAGTCAGGTTTTGAGTACGTGCTGTACCAATATGTAGGCACAATATGCATATACAAATACATGGTACATACTACTATTGTCCTCCCTGGAGAACAGCTTTAAGGATGGCAAGATGGCAGTAAGACTCTTAGTGTCACTCAGCTTGCAATGGCTGTGCAGGAATAAGCTCCAAAATGGAGCAAGATCATGAACAAAATGCTGCTTTATTTGTGAAAATGCTGTACTCGGAGATGCCCAGGCCTGACTGCAAGCATTTCTCCAACAGGAATTTTGATCTGGATCTGATCTGACAAGACTCTGGAGCGTGTTTGTAGATCGCAGTACTTCCTCCCCAGGTACCAGCCTGGTATTTAACCTCCCCAAGCCGCTCAGGTGCTCTGGCGGAGATAAGCATAATTTGCAATGACACCTAGGCTACACCACAAGATAATGCTTCTTCTGGTGCGTTATTCAAAATACCTGCCAGAAGACTAGCGTCACCTGCTTAAATATGCATCTACAGTGCATCTGTGGCTAAAGCTCTACTCAGAGTGGCAGAACTAAACTGAACTGCCAGCCTCAGGAAAACTTGATTAGAACCATGTTACATTAAGCAGTTTATGTAACTAGACCTTAAATACACCAGATTTCTAGAAACACTGTCAATCACTTACCCTTAACAAAACCCATTTCACTTTTTTTTTTTTTTTAAAAAAAAGGAGTACCTAGAAATCCTGACCATACAGAGTTCTTGAAATCATTGCACTGGAGCAGCTCTTCAACCTGCTATTGACTTTCTTTGAGAACGCCATTTCAGATCAAAATGCTAAAGACATCTTGCCTTGAAAATCAAATCCTTACAACTAAGTTGTTACGGGTGCTGGAACTTTGAGCAAAGGCACACTGTATATTTTTAGTGCCACCTGTAACATTAACAGTCTTGACTTGAATCCCGTCTGCATGTTTTGGAGAGCACTAAGCAGTTCTTCTGTCCTTGTCTTTTTCTCTGGTACCTCACAAACACACCAAAGGGGACAGCTTGGGTCTTTATCATAAGCTTAATGGACAGTTTTCAAAGTAAAAATTGACTGGTCTGTAGAGAAGCACAAAAAAAAAAACCCAAACCAACACATATACCATCATCTTTTGGGTTGTAAACCAAAGTATGTCATACCCCCCTTCTTCCCGACAGGTATTCAGTCTTAAATATGTCACTGGGTCATCAAACTCATATTCTTCAGTCCAGCCAAATCACCTGTTCCAAGTAGCTGTCAGAACACTGAAAAATATTTTTTGGTCTAGGAGATCACTTTCCTTCAAATTGCTTTGTCCTGCCTTTTGTGGCTGACTTTGAACTGAACCGCTTTCTTACGCATCAGAAAAAAAAGATCCATTACAGAGCAAACGTCCCATATTTGCTTGAGAAGGACATGAACAAGAACATGAATTTTGCAAAATTATTGACTTTGCCAGCTTCCAAAAGATATGCATGTTGGGTTTTTCTTCTTCTTTTTTTTTAAGTCCTTGAAATCATGATTCCCATCATACAATTATCAGAGAGAGGAATTCCAGGCAATACTGAACACGCATTATGCTGCAGGGTGTACACTGATCCTTTAGGACTGTTCTTTTACAGCAGGCAGAGGTGACAGGGAGCTATCACTAATGGTTAGTGTTCTGATATGGAGCCATAAGGCCAGTCCTGTGGCATTCACTGGTTCACGCTGTGTCATCTTCGCAAAGGCTCTGCAACTGTTTAAACACACTTAATAGTCACTTTGTGCCGCTGCTGGAGTAGAAGAGAATCTCAGCCTATTTCTGAAATGTCTGACTATTTTTAAATAAAACTTCTAAATATCAGTAGCAACATAATCAGTTTTCAGCATGTAAGAACTTCTTGCTCCTCTTTTTTTTTTTTTTTCCCTTAAAGTGTTTGGGTTTTTTTGTGAGAAAGAAACCATGTAAAGATAACCAACTTTACACACATAGGAATGGCAAAAGTGACATTGCTGTCACCGAGAGAAATCTCGTGAAGCGGAAAGAACACCTCCAGCAAAGCTTTGGAGGGGAGATGAGAAACAAGCAAAACACAACATGTGCTTTCAAAATTCATTCCAACATGAGAGGGGCACAGTAAAGATACTATCACATACATTTCAACCCTTCCTTTGCTCACGTTCCCAGCAAAAACCTATGCTCACAAGAGAAATAGCTGTGATGTTGAAGATGTTACCACTCCTCACCAGAGGTTATGCAAACCTGCACCTCAGTGCCTTCACAGCTTAGTCAAGACCACTTTGAAAAGCGCATTTCTCTCCAGTCACTGGATTTTGCATAGAAACAGCTGAGGTGAGTATGTGCACTCCACTCCATCAGTTACTCCAGCTGAAGTTACTCCTGCTGAAGACATACAGTGGTGACATCTTAAGTTGTACCAGCTAGATTTGCCTGGAGTCCATCTAACCTCTCTTCAAGGTTCCACCGTGCTCTTACGTAGATGGAGATGGAATTAGCTAAGCTATTTTTTCACTAATTGCCCAGCATTATCACAGGCAGATAACCACCCTACTGACAACTCTTTTATGCTGTCGTCAAAAACCTCTGTATCTTCCTACTTCCCAGCAGTCAGGAGAATGACTTGCTGTTCTGGAATCACTGGTGCTCCTGGCTGACCTACAAACTTCCTTCAGACCCATGGCTGGCGAGTTCACGAACCCATCACAGGGGACTGCTGATTGTCCTACTGTTTCCAAAAATAGGTAATGCCTTCC
The DNA here is from genome assembly GCA_013400135.1 of Rhinoptilus africanus. NCBI lineage: Eukaryota > Metazoa > Chordata > Aves > Charadriiformes > Glareolidae > Rhinoptilus > Rhinoptilus africanus. The sequence continues at coordinate 383,509 of VXBO01009880.1, forward strand.
CCATAGCTGGCTTTTCTATTATTGTGTCAAGTGCTCCAGGAACTACATCTTCTGCTCAGGCCATTTGTTTTGTAAATTATTTCCTTCACAGAGGCGTGGTCCCACACGTGTGGAAGCAATGTTAGTATTCGATTTTCTATGAAAAAATAAATAATTAGGAATTAAATCAACAGGGCTTGCATATAACCTGAAGTGAAGAAGCCTACACAATTCTGGGGCCAATAGACACATCAAGTGTTGCACTAAGAGCAGGTTCTTCGATAAACATCCTTGTTCATCCTCTTCCTCTTCTGCTTTCAGAAACAGAGGAAAAATGAATCTCAACTCCTCTGGGCAGTACAGAGTCACACTCACCTCCGGTTGTTACAGATTTGTTTTAGTGCCAAGTTTCTCTGTCTCCTTCTACACGGCGTTCCCAGAAGCCCTGAATACATTTATTAGCATTGTTAAGAGGATAAATCCAAAATGAGAGAGACACAAAGGTCTCTTCACAGTCCTGTCTCAGCTCCAACTTAGCACTGAGCCTTAAATTTACTGGTGGGTTTTTTGGGTCTGTTTTTTTTAAGTAAATTTTCAAGACTGAGGCCCTTTTAGTGCTTAAAGAGCTGTCATGAACACACGCAGAGAACTCTACCCTAATTGGGGCAGGCTGGTGCCCTCCCATACCAAAACCAGCATCTCAGGCAATCACAAAGCACACGGTATCCGTCAGCGTACTCAGGCTGTCCTGTGAACCCAGACAATGACTCAGGCTTTCACCAAAACAGAGGCAGAGGAAAAAACAAGCGTGGTTATCTGGTAACGCAGAGCTGTCTGGTCTCACCCCTGACTCAGAAGGCCTGGGTCTCCGTCCCTGTTCTCCCCACCTGCGGAGCGGAGCGGAGGGGATGCGGGCACTTGTCAGCCCAGGTCTGGAAGCAGACACCAGAGCCAGTAAGCTGCGCTGGGCTCCTGCCCTGCTTCTCCTCTCCAGCTGGCTGGGACCCAGACAGCTCAAGTTTCCCTGCCTATCACTTCCCTGCTCTCCAGATTCTGGGGCCAGCGCAGGCAGAGGCAGCCCAGATCTGTTTGCGCACAGGATTTAAGCTGTTTTCCTCTTGCGGGAAGCAAAACAAACAACAATGAAAGGGGCAGCAGCTGGGATTACACAGCTTTGTGGAGATTCCATAACCAGGTATGCATTTCCTGTATTTGGAAATAAGGAGATGCTTTTCAAGCACTTTGCACTTGCAAAAGGCTGCTAAGTAAAGGGAAATTCACCCATCCTGCAACTTTAAGAGCTGCAGAGTGGAGCCACAGAGCAGTAAGCAGTTTCCTTACCCACTGCTCCTTTACTCAAGCAGCGACTCCTTCTCCCTACTGGAGGGAGCATTTTCATCTGCTAAGAAGAATTAGCAGCAAGCTAGAAAACAATTAAAAGGGCCTTTTTTCCTCCCCTCCCACTTTCTGCCTGGAGTGATTTAGAAAAAGTATAATTTCTGTGAGGAAAATAATCACAGCCTGCAGCTACTGTACCGTCTTCTGGTTAACACTGCTTGAAAGCATTCAGGGAGCTCCTCGCCCACTTCCTTCAAAAGTCTAGAGGGCCAAAAAATGAAAGAATATTACACTGCCAGAGACAAATGAGGTACATCTATCACTCGTGGCTTTTTGTGTGCGATATGGTCACTCCCAAGGACAGCAGTTCTTCAGCTGAATCATACTGCAAAATTATTTCTATCTCACTGTCAGGCTCTCTGTACAGTTACTTATGTTCTTTACAGGAATTCAGTTTGCTTTCGCTGCAGACTGCAAATAAAAAGAGAAACAACAGCAGTAAGAACTACATAAATTTGAGTATGTGCTTTTATTTTATACTTTCATGGTACACTTTGATTTGTAAACATTAAATTACCGGTCCCCTTCTTCATGTGTTGAAAATAACCACCAGGCATTTGAGGGCATTACCTGAGATTTAAAAAAAAAAAAAAAGATCTGGCATCTTTCACCTTACTCACATACAGTACTATTTTAGGAAGAATTACAAAAGGGAATGTTTTCCAAAATAGGACAGTTTTCTTTTTACTATAAAGATATAGAAAATACATCTAGACACCTTCGAATGATCAGCCTTATTCAGAGGATGTTGCAAGTCACTGCCTCAAACAATTCTATTAATGCATAGCTGAAGCACTGCCATCAGTCCTGCAGCAGCATGATATCAACGTTGTCGTGAACACCTTGTAAAAGTAGCTCCCCTTGATAAGTGACAATTTTCCGTCGTTTTGCAGCCTTAAGAGTTCCCACTAGGGCTTCAAAGAGGTTGGCACACTTTTCATCAGCAAAGAGCACACCAAATTTCACGCTCACTTGGCCATCAGCATCTAAATTGAAGATATAACATGAAAACACATGCAGATTTTCTTTCAGTTAGGCGATTACTGGGGAAACAAAGTAACAAGCAGCCAGAACATTGAGAGTAAACCCCATGGTGTGTCCCAATTTACTGGGGAACATATTATGAATGCCTATGATAAACACTAGGCAAAACTCCTGCCTGGTATGACTTTCCCTTTTACCCAGAGACTCATATCAAGGACCAAATACCTGCTACGTTAATTTTTACTGATTACTTTCTGCAACTTATGACCAGCACAGGCTACTGAACCTTTTCAAAGCACAAGGAGGAAATTAGTTTTAAATCATTTAAATGTTAACAAAAATTATATTTCTTTAAACTTGTTAATATTTAAAGTTCACATTGCAAAAGGTGCAATATGAATTCATTTCTCACACACAGCAAGAATTCTAAGATATATGTTAAGGTTAGCTAAGTTATTCCTAAAAGGCAGATGTAGTCATACACATGCATTCGGCTTAGGCTTTGAAAAATGAATTGAACTGAACTAAATTGCATTGGAACCGAAATATACGAGCCGGCAGCACATCCACAAATGGCATAAATATTTGTAAAGAAAGAGGAGTTTTAACAATCTTCAGAGAAAAGGCCACCTTCTAAGCAAGTTTAAAGAAGGTTGGGACTATACTTGTAACTCCTGAGCTAGTTTTAGGCATACAGATCAATTCCTTGCAAAGAATACTATGATGAACAGAATTGAAGTATATGAATTATGAAGTTCAGAAGTTACCAAGGAAGGAAGTGGAAGGAAAAGGTGAAACTTTCTTCTTTGATGACTGTAGCAAGTATTGGAAGTCTAAAGAAAAAGGTAATTTTGCAGTTGATTTTAATGGAATCAGGATTTCAGGCCTACATCCTCTGTGCTGCAGAGGCTTTAACTTCATAACAGCTCTTTAAAGGATGGGATGGAAGGAGTACCACACAGTCCAACATTAAGGATATATGCAAGTTTTCAGGCTACCTGAGCCTGTTTAATTAAATTTGCTACATTCATAAGTTGAAATAACATGACTATATCTATACGACATGTATGTCATACACGTACGTATAATGTGACTACATCTGTATGGTCAGAGATATTACAGTACTTACTTTTGGTTCCCAGACGCCGAATCTCCTCAACTAAGAGGCTAATTTCATGTTCCACATTCATTGTGGTCTAAAAAGTAAAATAGATTTTGACAGTTATTAGGAGACCTGTAAATCTTTTGCGCCGTCCTGGGCTGTTCTCAGTTCACCAGGAATGTCACAGCACTTGGCAAATCCCCGTAGCCTACAGACACACGGCTACAGGATAATCTGAGATTGCAGTCCTGAATAGATAAAGAGCCTCCACACCTTCACATTTGAGAGTGAGTGAACAGAAACTACATCCCAAGAACATTCTAAACACAAATAGAAGGAGCTAATCTCAAAATATGAAAAATGTGTGAAGGTTGAGGCAGGCATGTGCATTTGTTTTAAAGAATGAGCCCAGGCTGCCACAGAATCAGAGCATCCTGGTCTTCAGGCCTTCAGGGGCCTTGCAACTTTTTATCAATGCCCTCAATAAAAACAGAGCATATTCCTTTGAATTCTGCTCTGGGACATATGGTAATTTGGCTTTTTAAGCCGCACCACAGCTTTCCGCTTATCCTGGCAAGATACCGCAGATATGCAGCACAGCAGGCTACAGCAGGTCTAGGCACAGGGTGCCTGGAAGGACAGCAGCTACTGCACATCTGCTCCTGACAGCGGAACTGAACCAGAGACAAACTATGCAAGCGTTCCAAGAAAGCCAACATCTATTTCCATTCATAGAGATACCAAGGAACTACTACACTGCCAAACTTACCCTGTGCACCTCTTTGCTGGGAAACACGGCAATTCTCACCAGCAGGCACCAATGCCTTGCAACGCTTTAGCCATACACAACTTTGGAAATGGCAACACCACAATTGCGCAAAACTCTATTGGGCTACAAAGCGTCCAGGTTAATAACTGCAGGCACCCAAAAGGAGTTTGGGGGATCCACCCTGTGCAAAGCAGCATTGACACAATGAAACCTTTAATGTGGAACTCCTGAAGCAAAAACTGGCATCCAGGTAAGCACAAGAAACTGGGCCCCAAATGCAGCTTCCACGGGTGCTAACAACGCAGCCTGGAACAGAAGCTGTAGAGAGAGCTCCTGGAGATGAGCACTTGGTGACCACCGAAACCCTCTCTATCGCTCAAGAAACCAGGATTTCTGCACAGATCTGGTAAGTAGAGGTAAAAAACCCCAGTGTCTGGATGCATCACAAACTCTTCCTAAGGGAAAAGCTTCCCCTCATTTTTTTTTTTACTCTGTTATAGGTAAGAGTGACACAGTTCCACCTCCTGACGCCTCATGAGGGAGGAGGCAAAAAAGAGGCAAAACCCTCCTTTGTAACAGAGTCTGATTTTCAGATCCCAAATTTACTTGCAAAAAATCAGTCTTTTTGACATGCAATACTGAGCAAGCTTAGCATCAAGCATGGGCTCCAGGCAAAGCCCCATCCGAAGCAGAGTTCCACCCCTAACGCGTGGCACCAACCCAGGCTCAAGCGGTGGATGTTAACAGGCTAACAGGTAATACCCGCAAGAGGATGCACTGAGGCGGTACCAGCTCTAAAAAGCTGCCTTAAAAGGGCACGGCAGCAGGGCCACAGAGCTTTAATTGCCTCGGATGATTGCTACAAACTTTTAGGTTTTGTTTAACTGAGCACTAAATATATTGCTACAAGTCACAGAGGAAAAGACGGCCCGTCGACCAAAAAGCTTATGTTATCATTATTAGTTTGTCAAGCTGCCAATTTTAATATTGCTCATTACAATGGTATAATTGGCTTCTCTTTAAAGATGCTCTTTTAAATTTAAAGGCTTTTCCACTTTAACTCTTTAAATTCACGTTCATTTTAAATTCTTTTCCCTCACGTGCATACACTGCCAATTTAAATAGCAACATTTAGAATTTTTTTTAAAAAATAAACCATTATTATGCAACACTTTTGGGATCAGAGAACCGCGGCCCGTGTAAGGAGCGAGGAAGAAGGGATTCCAGGTATTTTAAGCGCACTTAGATATTTGCTTTATCTTGCCATATACTCGACACGGCAACTGTTAAACTCTAGCATTTCTGATGCCAGCACACGGCTGGAAGCCGGCGTGATTCCTCAGTACGCGGCAGGAAGACCAAACTTTCCCTGTATTAGCTGGAAATCCACCTCACGGCTGCTGAGCACCACCACCCCCTCCAAACCAACCCCACCGACCCCTGCCGCTGCCGATCCAGCAGCCCCCCCGCCAAGGCGGCTCCCCGGCGAGCCCGGTCCTCCTCACACCAAGCTCCGCCACCGCCTGCCCGGGCTCTGCCGGGGCCCGGCCGGACCGAGGCTCCCCCCGCCGCCTGCGCACCGGGAAGCGGGCCCGGCCGAGGGACAGCCGCCTCCGGCTGCCCGGAGCAGAGGGCAGGCNCGCAGGCCGAGCGCTGTCCCCCCATTCCCAGCGGAAGGGCCGTGCCGTTCTCCCCCCTTCCCGGGGAGGATCTCTTTCCGCACCAGTGACTCCCGGCTTGGTGCCGTCTACAGCTTTCGCCTCGTTTTCTCCGTGAGCGCGTTCGGTAAAACGCCTGCCAAGGCCAGCCCTTCCCGAACGCCCTCCCTTCCAGCAGGTCTGCTCTGGGCATAAGGCGCTGCGTTGCTTCGGTCGCTTTCTGGCACTGTACCACGGCTCCTACCCGTCATCTCCACCGGCTGACACTATAGAGTCACAGAATTCCCTGCTCTGGAAGGGACCCCTCAGACCGTCGAGTCCAACCATTAACACTGACAAAAACCACCACTAAACCACGTCCCTCAGCACCACGTCTGCCGTCTTTTAAATCCCTCCAGGGACAGTGATTCCACCACTTCCCTGGGCAGCCTGTTCCAATGCTTGATAACCCTTTCGGTGAAGAAGTTTTTCCTAATGTCCAATCTAAACCTCCCCTGGCACAACTTGAGACCATTTCCTCTTGTCCTATTGCCTGTTACTTGGGAGGCTGATCCCCACCTCTCTACAACTGTGCCACGTTCTTTTCTTAAGCCCCTCACATTTGTTTTCTCCTAGAAAAACAGTTCTCTTTCCAGAGAAAGTGAATGAGCTACGTTATTTACCTTCAATAAATTCACCTTGCAGTTTATCTAATTTTTCATTCAGCACCACATCCTTGCACTCTGCACTGTGGAGAGAAGGTAATTTAATTTCTTCCATCTTGTATCTTGGTATTCGTTACTGCTCTTGTCTCTCTCTTACTTCCTCTTCACCTCACAGAAATGTTTACACCTTCTCTCAAGGACACAGGCACTAAACCCGAGAGCTGCATTAACTCCTACAGAGCACCAACCTGCTCGTCAGAGGCAAGACGCACACCAAACATCTCCAGAAAATTCTCACTGGCACAGCTCAAGGCATGGCCGTTCCCGGCTGTCTCTCCCACCTCCTTGTCAGGCCTGACTGCCCCTGGAGCAGGGTTGGTATGAGACGCTATTTCCAGCCCTTGCAATTCACGTTCTCACCCATTAGCTTCTGGAGGTGAGACTGAGACACTTTCTCAGAGCGTGAGCTGTGCCAGTTAGGTCTAGTCCCTTACTACAGTCTCCCATCCCTGCTGTAAGGGTGAATAAATAGCTAACGGCACCTTAAACCACTACAGCGAGCTCTGCTAGGGCTCGTTTGGCAGAACCTGCAGCTAGATAAATCGATTGGCACAGTGGAAACGATGCCAAGAAGATCACATTTTTATCACTCCAGGAATGTATAACTGAAGTTCAAGCCCGTTCCTTTTCCGAGGGATTTTTTTGATGTTAGTGTTTTTATTAAAAGATTAACTTTTCCTTAGAATAATCACTATTTACCAGTAACAGAATCTTTGCTTAGTCAAAAAAACCCCATGCTGCTTTCTGCCCAAGGAGCAATATATTCATCAGGGGATAGCATAGTAAAACATTTTCCTGAACAGATTGGCTGTATTGAACATCAGTAAGGGGTGCCCTTTTGAAAAAAACAAACCCTGACAGGAAAACAAGTTAAGATTGAAAGGGCTACATTCCTAAATCGACAATGAAATTAACAAAATTTAAATCTGTCTAAAGAATCAAGAGACAGTGTAGAATTCTCAGAAAAATCTATCTGAAAAGCACTGACGCCCTGTGCACATGATGGCATATGTGCTCGCATTAAGGCATACTGCTTTTCCTAAGATCTTCAGGTTGTTGGCCAACACAATGCTAAATATGACAGCCAAAAGGATCGACTTCTAAGGAAAATTTGAGATAAACTTTTAAAAAGAGAATCTAATTAGTATGGTAGCAAATACGGCAAATATTCCAGTTATTTAGCAGTATAGAATAACAGTGCTTATTTTCTGGGTTTTTTTTATTAAGAATATGCCTTCATTTGCATAACTCACAACCTCTAGATTTCTTAATCATCGGAACACCATTACATTTGCACAAATAACATAGGCCTTTGCTCTGCATAATGTGATTGTTATTATGGATAATTTATGTTTGATCAAGTAATAGTTCAGACCAAAGGCATTTTGATGATGATGATGAAATCTATGTTAGAAATTCTTTTCTAAGTCTGTTTTGAATCATAGCCCCTAATTTATAAGTAGATCAACTCTACATCTGAGAAAGATGAACACAAATTTTTAATTCCTTATCATTTTCTTTTAACTCCCTTTTTTTTGGAGGAAGTACAATTTATTTTTTTTAACTCTGTCTTTTGAAAACAAAGTGTCACGTACCCAAGTATTGATCCCCGGGAATACATGGTATGCTTTCATTACTGTTTCTTTCATGGGCCTTCCTTGTCATGTAATATAAAATAATTCTAGGTAAATCAGTACTCAAAACCATCTGTTACCATGACAATTAAGGGAACAGGGATGCTGCCAAAGTATGAAAATGAGCTGGGCAGCATCAGAACTAAGTGACCGATTATGTACTTACAGGTGCAGCAGCAGAGAGCAGGAAATGGGAAAATTATGGAGATGGTGAGTTTCAGTCATTTTGCTTCCACGGAATGATACTTTAAAAAAAAAAAAAAAGTGCAAAGTAGTCTTTTAAAAGGACAGAGGACAGACATGGAAATATCGCTCATACATATTTCATATCACTAGTTACGGTCATCACCAGACTCACAATTCATATTCCCTTTTCTGCATTTACTAAGAGTGCTCCCCAAAAGTCATGAGATTCTGCCTTAAACCAGACTATTCTAAGTTGACCTTCCTTGGTATCTCACTGTACTGTTACTGTTTCCCCTGGATGCACAGTTTTACATCAAGGCAGCCCAACACAGGAATTACGCAGGGTTTAAAAAACATAGCTTGAGAACACCACAGTAGACATACTGGAACTGATCAAGCCATCAATTTAACCCAACATTTTGCCTCCAGCAGTGACCAACAACAGGCATTCGGAAAACACTATAATCAATGAAAACTATTGGTTGATCCCCTGGCTTCTCTCCTGTCACGCATTGGAGCAAGTAATTTTTCCATCTTCTCCCTTCTCCATCATGTTCATGACTATAGCTCATCTTATTTTCAAGCTGAAGAGTCCTGGTTTTATTTAATCTCATCTCATGTAAAATGAATGCCTTTCCATGTTGCTGATCCTTATTGTTGTTCTTCATGATTTTTCAAATAATTCCACGTTCTTCTTTGGGATTGAATGAGTAGAACTGTTAGCATTATTCAGCACATGGGTATAGTATATACAATGACACAATGATGTTTTCTGTTTTGTTCTCACTTGTAACAATTCCCGACATTTTACTTGCCTTTTTGAAGAGTGCTGAGCACTATTCACACTGGTTTCAAAAACTGTTTCCAAAGTGGTAGTAATTAATTGTTCTGTTGCAGATAATTAAGATCATTTTCCCCCAGTATATTTTCATTTTTCAATACCATCGGCTGCTTTACTGTGTGATTTGAAACAGGATCACACAAACTTTGTCACCTCTTTTCCCACATCATCAATGACAGCTTTGAACAACACAGGTCCAAACAGAGATGGTACTAAGAGCATACTAGTAACCTCTCTCCCTCATGAAAGGTGACCATCATCTCCTCCTACCTTTCAGCTGTTTGATTCTGAATTGAGCCTGTCTTCTTACTCTAAGAGAAATTAGTTTTGTAAAAGTATTTAATGTTTACAGTAAACATGTAAGCATAGCTGTTGTAACAGGTTTCTCCAGAGACAGGCATGTAGCAGCATGGGCCAAGCCTGAAAAATGTATGAGAATGTTACAAGATCATTTGCTAGGTAATGGCCATTTTTTTTCTGTTTTCCAGCATATATTAACTAAATATTCTCACTTTACTAGTATTTCTTGGTACCCCCTGATGTTCTTCTTTTGCACAATACTGTTTTCTTGATTTTTTGTTGCATTATACGTGTTTGTGGATAGGCAGACAAATGCACCATACATGACGTATATGCTAAAAACTGGGGAACTGTCACTNCACATGGCGTATATGCAGTTTTCTGTTGAGACCCTCCCCAGCTAAAAACTGGGGAACTGTCACTGTGATTTGCAGATTTCACTGCTAGAAGAGATCGTCTTATCTGTTTTCTTACATAGTCTGTGTCTTACTTTGTTCGCTCAGCACATTTTTGTTTGACTTGTTGATTTAGAGACACGATGAGTTCCTGCTACATGTCCAGCCCCTTTGCTTTAACAGAAGCAACTTATACCTGAGCAAATGCCTGAGATTCTCCTTCCCGTCTCCAAAACTGGACAGAAACTACAGTGCTGTGATTCAACCAGGAGTGTGCGTGTGTGTCTTGCCTTAGCCCAGCCCATCACATCTCCGTACTGTTGACCTGCCGTGAGTCACTTCTCCACATGGGTGTGCCGTATGATGCAACCCACGGCAGGGTTATGGCTCAACATGAAGTCGTAAAGCCACTTCAGCCCAGGCTAAAACAGGGCTTTAAAAATAAGTCTTCGCATGATTTAAAGAGTTCAAGTGGTAGAGGATCTACTGCATTCCTTATTCTTGTGGACTTTGTAACACCACAGAAAAAGTAAGATATCTTTTTCCTAGGACAAGAATTTTCCTGTAAAGCCATCTTTTAAAATATTAATTGCACGGGCTCTTAGCTTTACTTTTCCTATAATGACCAAAAAAGCCCAAACCAAAACCAAAACAGAATAACAAAAACCCCACTTTCTCTTTTTTCTTTCTCGGTGAGTTGAAAAACTAACCTAAAAAAACATAAGCATTTCTTTTACTGTAAGAGCAAACACGACAGCCCAGCCTCAGAACAAGAGAGACTACAAATACAAACGCTGTCACTGCTGACAGTCTTGGCACTTGAATGAGCAATTCCATTGAGGTAAATGGAATGAATCACTTATATTGTCACTCCCCGGTGTCTGTCCGGGAGAGGGGACTTATTTCAGAAATGACCTCAGGGCATCACACCCTTCTTGTTATCCACCATGTGCCTCAAACAATGTAATGCTGCTTCTTCATAAATTAAGCATGTAAGTCTTTACTACAGTTGAATACAAAAGAGAAGGAGTACTTAAAATCTTGGTGTAAATCACCAAAACTACTTCTCTACACCAAAGCCAAGAGTAAACTTCTGTATGGAATGACAGAAAGATGCTGTCTCATGTACAGGCTAAAAGAGGGGGCCCATAATGTTAGTGATACAGCACACACTGTAAAAAGAGCTACGAGATGACCCTAACCGTGTGTCTGAGAGTAGTTACTTGAAAACTGTAAGACTGAACTCAAAACCTCTCTAAATATGCTCAAAGTCAAAATTAGTAGGGGGTTTATTTTGAGCTTGGGTGATGCTTTCCTGCACAAGAGGATGTGAAATAAAGAGGATGTGCAGTAATGCCTTTGGACATTACTGTGTTATGTGTACTATATCATGTGTGGACATTAAAGTGTTTGGAGACATTCTACAAAGAGAAAAAGACATACATAATATATATAGTGGATATATATATCAGCTGAAATAGCCGATTGTATCCAATGTGTTTTATGGTGTTCTTTGCTACAACAGCTGAATATTTGAGAGAGAAGAACATGAAGACTAATTACTTTCTCAGATTCCTGGTATCAAAAAAATCTCTTGTAGCAAGGCAACAGCAGTACATCTCCTGATCTCCAGACAGCGTGGTAACAGCTGAATCATCCAGTCCTTCTGTCCTCTGGTATGCATCATGAAAAAAAAACCCACCTTCCCTTCTCCCTTTCCCTCTACACTTATACATACACATACTGACAGTTTGGGGACTTTTTCAGAAAACCAAAAGTACTGGCTTTGCATAAAGATGTCAAATAATGGTAGCAGAGATGACAGTTACATTAATACAGAATTACTCTTCACATCCACATCAAATACAGCTCGAGGTATAATATCTTTATTTATTAGTTTCATATAAATTTCATTCCTAATGCTCAAGCATGTATAATGACTCGCGACAGAAGTACATCAAATCTTTTCCTGAAGGAAATCTTATTGAAATGGAACTGTGGATTGACATTTGTCAGAATGCATTTACTTAATAAATGAAATCTTCTCACGGCAAAAATCATTACATTAGATACTTTTTTAGTGAAACGGCAAGACCTCCTGCCGGCCGTGCAAGCATGGTTCACAGAAGTTTATAGTTGGCTAAAAAACATAAGAAAACTTTCTTTACCACTGGATTAATGAGAGATAAGAATCATTTAATGCAAAAATCCTGTTTACAAGCATTTGGGGGGATAAACCTATAATTTTGCCAGCCTACATCATTTCAATCTGACAATCTTCACAACTACGCTGAATTTATACTATATTTTGAAGTCAAGTATAGGAGTGCTTGATTGGTTCCTACATATGGGGAAGTGTATTTGTAGGGTCAAATTTATATATAACCTGCCTTTTAAGAATACTTTTCTGGTTTCATGATACAATGCCAGCTCTGAAATCCAAATGAGGTTCAAATTCATAACTGATCAAACTTTATTAATCTCACTGGCACTGCAGCCACAAGTCTTTTGATCCTAAATAATTTGATTTCCTGCGGTTTGAAACTGCAACACAGAACAACGATCAGACACCCAACACAGCTTCCCACAGAGCACTGCTAATGGCCTCACCTACTGACCTTCTGAATTTCTGCCATGGTGCAGAAGGTTGAACTGTATGCTGATTTCAAATAGTAGACAAATATCTACCAGGGAAGTACTATGAGAACATCACATTAATTTACGCTTTTAAACAGATCATATGGTTTGATAACAAATGACATGACAGTTTTATCCTTCATCTAAGTTTTATGAATTTTCATGAATTTTTAATCTGCAAAGTTAATTGTAATTGCAAATCCCAAACTTCTGGCGTAAATCTTAGCCTTTTAAATTTTTCCTTGAGGAAATTTTGTCCAAGCATCTCTGACGTGTTTAGATTTAAAAACATAGTTAAGAAAATTGAGTAGAACCATCTTGTTTGGCTCATAGTTATGCTATGCAATTGTGTTACGTGTATATAAATAAGATTTGCTTCTCAAGGCGTGACGTCACATTTTGAAGCAAATATTATTTGTTCTCTGTCAGACGAATAGCACAAATGAATCTCGCTTCCCTTCTGTTTACTGAAGGAAGCACAAAAGCTGTCTTGCACACAGGCAAGTGTTTTATTTGTGAACTGTTACAGAAACTTCCCAATGCACTTCCTCTGAATCCAAGTCTCCCTTACATTAAGTTTAGACCAGCTTCAACTTCCTTCCGCTATTAGGAACCAGCACATTACTCCATTTCATAAAGTTCATCTCCATTTTGAATTTAATGGAAGTTTACAAAATAGTATTAGATTACACAAAAGTATGCTGCTGATGGTCTGCAAATTTGGCAGAAACAAAGAGGGGCGGGGGAGGGCCTGATGATTCCAGAATATCTATATGTATTTCTGCTCTAAAAACCATAAACAGCACTGCAGTTACAGTGCTAACAGGAAACAGAATCGGGAGGAGCAGTTTTATTTTTTCTTTAGACAATCAGTTGCATCATAGACTAAGCAAAGCAAATCAGTGTAGCATGAGGAACTTCCCAGCTACATAAACCAGGTATGCATGTCCATCAGAGGGAAAAGGTACACATGGGCACAGGTAGAGTATTTGGGATAAGGAACAGAGGAAATACTAGCCATCTTCCTCAGGAGTACATTCAGGAGAGGTGGGGTCTTAAAATGTAAATAAAAAACAGAACAGGGACTTATTCTCAGTTATTTTACAGAGTCATGTAACTGGAGCTGTAAAACAACACTTGACAGAAATTCTCTGGGAGGAGGAGAACTGGAGAAACAGTCTCCAAACAGAGGCAAACTGGTCATTAGGTCAATCAGTGGATCAGTTCTGTCTAGTGCTAGGGAGGCATGCAAAGTCAAAAACTCCAGTCAGACAACTTTCCCTCTTTCCTCCTATTGACTTGTTTCACTTGGCAGTGAAAAGGAGAAGAGAGGTCTGATGGGAAAATGTAGTGAGAGCCTAACCTCTTGGTTTTTTCTTAACAGGGCATGTTGTGACCTTTCATGCTCCAGTCCTTTAGAAGATTTCCCTTGACCTCAGCTGGCGTTTTCTCAGTGCACCTTTCAGAAGAGAGACTGACCATGATGAACACTGTTAAAATGGCTGATGTTGCACTAGGATGTACATCAGCCACAGAAAACTAGCAAAGGAGGACTGCTGTCAACTGCATGGAGAACAAATCACAATCTCCCTGAAAAGTCAGCAGGCATTTAAGAAATCACTGGGTAAAGTGCAGTAGCTAAGATTTGGGGGAGGAGTTGAAAGATCCCTAATTTTCAGTCAGGATTTTAAATTGTATTACTTGTGCATACACCTTACACCAGAATTCACCTCATCAGACTATAGCTACCTGAAAGTAAGGTGTCTATTTTAAATTGGTTACTTGACTAACTCTCTGCATGTATACATAGTTATGTCTCTGTAGTAAAGGAGAGAGATAAATACCTCACCTTCCAAAAAGCACCACTATAGAGAGAGCCTCAATAAGCAGGTCAGAGATGACAATGAACTTTTAGATAGCTAGAGAGACATGGAACAAATAATAGTTCTTTGGTCACAGCTGTAGGGTGAGAGACATATACAGTACCAAGGCTGTATTGTTGACCCCATTCTGTCAATTAACCAAAGATTCTCTAAGCAAACACACAAATTATCCTCAGTATTAACAGCTTCTCACAATAGCAAATAGTCATCAATAAAGACTTGCTACATCGATTAATTGATTACTACAGATCAGAATGTTTCCACCACTGATTCTTTCCACAAGAGTCTTTCCACTAGTATCCCACACCAGAAGAAAAGCAGGCATTTTTCTGTTCACTTACTTTCTAAGGAATACACATCCTTCACTTCATTACTGGGAAATAGAGTCTGTATGTGTTCCCAAGCTAAAAGCTGACTGCACAGGCTATTTTTCTCACAGGTCAGATGTGAGGAAACAGAGCCATTTCACTTCCTTCAAAATCTCTATATAAAGAGAAGAGGAAAATGGGACCAGACCTATTGTTCTTACAGTTTCCTGCCTCCTTTTCCACTACACCTCATTCGAAAAATCAAGGGTCTGCCACTTTGAGTGCATCATCTCTATTCAGTGTATGTGGATATCTAGCAATATATAAATGGCTTTTGTGGTACACAAAAAATATCAGAAAAGCCTTTATTTGATAAGAACATTGTACGTCAAAGGTAGCTGCTGCCTCTGTTTTTCTTTCATATAAAATACAGTAGCTCTTCATTCATGTTCTCTCTCTTCCAAGATAATAAGATCAAACTATACAAATAAATAACCTGCCCACAAAATCTCAATAAACTATTTTTGTGTTTCTTTTTCTCAGATATTTTTCCTAAGTCTTCAATCATTTGAATGGCTGGAGTATGATGATCAAATATAAAGATTTGAGTTATGAAGTACATTTGGACCACTCTTGGCTACCCTAGTTCCAGGCTTTTTTCCAGGGTTGCAGCAGTTCTCTTTGGAATGAACTGGGAAGCAGATAAGAAGTTTCTGCTCTCTCTCTCAGCGACAAGATGTAACTGGAGATCTGGGGAAGCAAGCATGAGCCCACTGTACGCTCCCAGCAAGCCCCGCTTTGCTGTCCAGTGCTATTTCTTCTATCTATGAGATCCTCCACAATGTGATTACAGGGATCATGCCCGAGGCTTGTCCTCTCTGTCTCTCAGCCACCTATAAATACAAGCGCTACCCAGATATTTCCCAAAGCTGGCCATGAAGTAACCTACTAGTACATCTCTGGGTCAGGTGAGGAAGAGGAGGATGCGATAGCCTGCTACCTTCTAGCACCTGTTCAAGCTAGGATATGGAGGCTGCCACTGTAGCCAGGTCACAGCAGTGCTTGGGTTCCTGCAAAGAATCAGCGTTGCCTTTTATCACAATCGTCATTTGATCTATTGGGGAGTACAGAAGAGACAAAACAAGGGCACGCACAAGCTAACAGTTACATGAAAAAAATGCATGGATAGCAAAAGATGCAATTGTCTCTCTGTATTTATGCACATATATATTAATTCCAGCCTCCCAGTTTCTAATATGCTCATTTTATGATTAATTTAAACAACTGTAAGATCTGAACCTTTTTCTAGAAGGAACAGGGAGAAATAAAGTACTTGGCAATGATTCCATTTAAATTCAGAGCCGTAGCATTATGTAGGCTTAGCCCCAATTCTACCAAATATAGTCCCTCTGAAATGACTGGAACAGAACATGATGTTTCAAAAATAATGTAACTTCTTTAGAAGATTTGAATGTGTGTTAATTAAGTATATTTCCATTCTGCTCAAATAATAGGTTTAGTTCAAATAACATTTATTGATTTTACATTACAGGACTGTCATTAGCATTTGCTAACTGAGTCAAGTTTAGCAGGAAGTTATCATGGTAAGAGCTTTGCTTCAGGAATTATTTATACACTAACAGGAAAACTACATCTTTCTTCTCTGACAGCTTGAGTCTTAATGCAAACATAAGAAGTTTCAGTTCTATGTATGTTGTATATATCTTACTGTTGAACTCAAAAAAAATGGGGTTTCCGTGAATAGGAATGGTAGCGCAATGAAAATGCTACCGTATTTCAAACTCAATTTCTGCTCCCAAGTACGCTAATGTAAATGCAAATTTATACTCCTCAGTGTGATGGAATTATTCTGTCTTTTACAACAATGTATGTAAGATGGGGACGTGGAGGTGACGTCAATGACCTAAAGGTTGGTGGGGGTCTGGCTGTGGGGGTCAGGGCCAGATGCTGGGCAGCTGCCGGAGGGGCAGCAGCAGCCAGGGCCGACCTCATCCCACGGGAGCTGCAGCCCCACCGCATCACAGCCCTGCCTGTCCCTGGCCGTGGGACACTGGCCCGTATCTCCTGTCCCTGCCTGATGCCCTGGCTGGGGTCGGTAGGATGGGACTTTTTTTGGCAAAGATGGCCATTCCCTGTCTTGTCATCACCCTTGGCTCCCACCTTCCCTTGCTAATCCTTGATAATAAATGTGGATAATGACATGTAACTTGAAATAGATCTTCAAAATAAGTCAGATGTGCAGAAAGAAAAAAAAGAAAAACACAGGGGAAAGAAAAAAATAACATAAAACCATAAAAATTAGAAAGTGTGAAGAAATGAGACTCTGCAAAACAAATTAAAGCAAAGCTAGAGAGAGAGAGACCTTTAATTATTAGACTCCTTCCTACAGTCACCACAGATGGAGGGAGCATGCAGCATTCTTAATATCCCTCCTATACCTGACTCAAACAGCAAAGAAATGTCATAACTGTGTTGCTTTTAACAGAAGAAGCAGATTTGAAAGCACACTGGGGTGGTTTTGATCTGGAGGACTCTAAGAAAAATAAATAAACTAGATTATTGCTATCTTAAACAAATACAAGACACAGAGGGAGTTTTACATTTTATTTATCTTTCCATATCAAGAGCAGCCCACATCACCGTGAAGAAAAAGGAAGGGATTAAAATCCTTGGGAAACTGATCTTAATGGAAAACAGCTAAAAGAACAGGCTGAGTCAAACTCTGAACAAGAGGCAGAATCACACTGTGAAATAGCGAACTGGTGAATCCAGAATAGATAAAGTACCGCAGCATAAGGAAAAGGTGAGTTGGAGTACAAATCCCAAGACTATCAATATTGTGGAGGATTGTATGGCTAGCATGAGGAATAAATATGTAGAAAGAAAGGTTAAAAGGGGGAATTTAAATCCTTCAGTAACTGAATATAACTGAAAACTGTAAAAGAAAAAATAGCAAGATGGAAACTAAAATGTAAGTGAAATGTAAACAGAAAGATACATTTATACATACAGCTAAAAGCAGAGAGTAAGAAAAGGAAGGAGAGGTGAGTACATGTGTAATATGGGAAAGAGAGATGTGAATTTGCTTTCAGGACTTCTTCCCACCTCGTAACCAATTTCTGACAAAATCAGTAATGTGCCAGAAGTTTCCTGAAGTAGCCATTAACAACCCTCCCAGATGGAGCTCATTATTCAATGGAATAATGATCCATTAGGAGGGGATAACATCCTTTTCCATCAGCAAGTTACAGTGCACTTCCACGTTCAGGGAGCAAGAGGAAAGAGTAATAAGTACAATGAGAACTGCTCAAGAATCCAGGGAGATGGGAGCTGAGTAAATAAAGGTAGTGGAGGAGGTATGACCGTTTTCAGACTACCAGGGGCTTCAGTAATGTGAATTCTAGGACTTGAAAACAAAGAAAGATATTGAAGGACTACAAAGGTAACCCAAATCATTAAGAAAAAGTAATTCTAATATAACCTTATTGTACTTCAAGGCAATTGTTATCAATGTATAAATAATTTGATGAAGAATTATGTATGTTAGTGCCAAAAGTACAAAGAAAACTTAAACCACCTTATCCCTCCTGACTCTACAAAACTATAGAGGATATATTTATAAAAGAAGATGTAGGCATTGTCACGCATGATCTTTAAATAAATATGGCAGCAAGACCAGATGGATTTATAGTTAAATGTTGAAAGGCTTTAAAAGGAGTTTTAATTACTACAAGAAGAGAGTTATCTGGTAGTATCATGCAAGCAGGAGACATCCTCTCCTTCTGGAAGAAACAAGGATAGTTTTAAACTCTACAGAGAGGTGGGATTTGACCAGCTGCTCAGGCTTTTGAGGTGCTGAGGCAAATATGAAAAGTCACTCTCCCTTCAATTCATTCTCTGGAACCTACCAAACACATATAGTTGTGCTGGGGTGGGGGTAGGTGCCCCCCACCTTCTGAGATGCAGAAATGAAATCTCATGTAGAAACCTGCCAAAATCATACAGGACTAAAGGTTTCTCCTTTCCAGTATCTCCCACCTTGATTTTTTTAATCAAAAAAGTTTTCCTTTAGAGGCTTTCATTTGACTGCTTACTCCTTTCAATCAACTGACGTATTTGGATGAAAGAGAAAAGGGGGTGATTTTTGAAATATGTGCAACTTTTACAAGGACCATGATAGACATATTTACAAATTAAAAGCTTAAAGGAGAGCCCGAGGAAAACTGAGCAGGTGCAATGGTGAATGATATGGAAAAGGTATTATTCACTCTCCATTGAGGAAATTTACATAGAGAAATATTATTCTCCACAGATAGTAGATGTCTCCAGCCAGTATCCCACACATATTTCAGTGGTGACACAGCACGCTAGGGAGGCTCCTGAGAAAGAAGCTATTACTTTCCCGTCCGGGATGTGCCTGCACAGAGGTGCAGGAGGGATCAGAATGACCACGTCTTGGTGAGTAACAACGTTGCTTTAGATCCACCCTTTGCTTGCTGAACGCTCCTTGCAACTGCGCTCTCCTTATACAGAAGGAAAAAACCAACACCCCCCTCGTTGTTCGTGTCTGCTACATGGCTCTGCGTGGAAAGAAGTTTTTTGTCCACCATGGGAAATCGCATAGCCTTAAATATGGGATGCCCTTTTGATAGAGAAACAATCCCAGTGGGACTAGTAGAAGAGAGGGTTGCTTCTTTGAAACATGGATGCCATTTTGTAGAAGGAAAAAATCAGCAGCAGGTGAAACCCGACCATATGACAAAACTGATGTTTTTCAAAATTGCAAGAATGTAAACATCAAGGTTGGAAAGAGGGTGTAAACTGTAACATACAGAATATACATGCAGAAATTTACAAAAGTATGGGTACAAACATCTGTAAAGTGGCTATATTTGCATTAAAGTGTTGCTTCTATACAAAGGAAATAAGGATGCTTTTAGAAAAACATAATGGGGACTTCTTTCATTTGCAAGTGTGAACACCATCCTCAGCATATTCTTCTGTGTGGGAATAAAGTACCCTACCTCCAGAGGTATCTTCTTCTTTTAAAAGAGCAAGCAGCAACAATAAAACAGCTCTAAAGTCTGAGACCGCAGGTATTTTTAAACATCTCCCATTTGTTTCGAGCCTTAATCTACTTGTCCTTCCACTAAAGAATCAGGATAGAACAAGTTCCCGTAACTCCTGATGAGCTGCAAGTAAAGGAGTATATTGAGAGAGACTGTAAAACCTGCTCCACAGCATTATGTATGCGGAAGAATTTAGAAAGGCAATGGCAAATAACCTCGGGGCCATTTTTCTAAACTTGGGGAACCAGGTGCAAGATGGAAAGTGGACCCATATACATACCTAGTAAGGCTGAAAGTTATTTGAACGTGTTTTAATAAAAAAAAAAAAAAAATCTGAGCATATAGCTTACTTTAGTGCAAATAAGGTAGTACAGTGAGACCCACCAACTGTAGTAAGAACCCAGAAATTCAGAGGCACATCAAAGGGAGGTAGACCCTAGGCATGGCACTCCCATGACACTTGATGAAGACTCGACCCTGCATATGTGTATCAGTTATGTTTATTTTTAGAAAGAAGTCTCAGCATGTGTAACAGCTAGTTTTTAGAAAGCAGTATTAATCTCACAGCTGCTAAAAGATACTGAAACCTGAGCAGTGTTTTAACTGGCATTTCCCTTAAATTAATAAAACATTGCTCTTTTTTTTTTTTTTGGTAGCAATAGATATACATATTTCTGGTCACACATCAAGTTGTAAAGTATTCCTTTTCTAAAAAAAAAATAGTAATGTTTTATTGATATACAGTTTGGCTCTGATTCTAAGAGTTGTTATGGGCAGCAAAACAACCTTGCACTTCCCTCCATCTGGGTCATTAGACTTGGCCTTCCTATGACAATGATGATTTTATCTGACTTTGATCTCTCAAAAGGATAAATGCTTTGATATCAAGATATGTCATCTAAGAGTTATTTCACAGAAAATAAAATACAATAAAATCAGGCGCCCTGTGGAGAACAGCATAACTCTGAGCTATTCAGAGCTCTGAATTCTAAGACGATACATTAAAAAGAGAGAATGAAAGCTACAATACCTAAAAAGCCAAGAAAAAGTTCCTCGTCTTGCTCTGTTTAAATTGTAATTTGAGGCAGTTAAATCAAGTTTTTCGTGTACCAAAGGCTGAATCCACTATATCAAAAATGTATCACCAATGATACATTTTGGTGGGTATTTTGCCATAAACCTTCTTCTTTGCGTACCTAATTTGAGCTCTGGGAAATGCTGTGATACAAATCTTTCCAAACCAAAAGAACTGAAAATAAGAGATATGGTTTCATTGTGTCTGTTCTACTGAAAAGTACAAATATGGAGAAGTTAATATATCTTACAAACATTCAGGAATACTATTTTCCTCAGTTTGTCCTGCAGCAGGTAAATTTATGCTACAGGAGTTGGAAATGAGATTCAACGACCTGTTTTCCAAAATAGCTACCCAAGCAGCTTCAGAGTGGTGTTATACACAGTGAAAAGCCCGGCATATTCCCCCAAAACATACAACTCTCCAGCAAGCAATGGTGTGACGACTTCACATGACACATCACAGTTGTAGTGAAATATACAGTTACTTACTTCAGAATTGTTTGGCGTTTGGTCATGTGTGCACAGCTCATTCTAGGGAACCTCCTCCCTATATCATTCTTTGCATCTTGTACAAACTGTTGCAGCCAAGTGATCGCCATTAATGTCAAAAGAGTGCACCCACTGCAAAAATGAAAATAATAAAATAGCAACTCAATTACAATAATAAGATGTTCAGATTACTTTTCGACATAAAAGTAATGTCAAAACTATTCTGACAATAAAAGTATTTTGTGGTCCTTATGCTAACTTATGAACTTTATAGCTAGAGATATATACATATATTAATCTTTCAAGCTCCAGTGCCCAAACCAGCATACTGAACCTGCAAGAAGCAAAGGCACTCGAACCCAATCATCTGCTAACAAGTGATTTAAAAACCTCTTCTACAAATGGCTCTGTATAACTAATAGAATTGCAGTATGCAATTTAGCGGTGGAGGAAACATTACATTCGTTTTACTTACAGAGATACTGATGCGACAATAGCTCATTTAAGTGACCTACGATGCTAAGTTGGCCTTATCTAAATCTATAAAACCATAATAACTAGACATAATATTTAAAAAGTTAATTATTTCTTCTGTATAGACTATTTTGAGGAATTTTAACTGAGAAATGTGATCAATCTGTGTGGTTTCACCATTAATATAATTTGGATTTGCAAAAGCTTGATAATGGTATGTTTCTGGGAAGATCCTTTCGCCTGCTATTTTAACTGTAAGTGAACATATCAATGGTTTTCAGAAGCTTTAGTTAGCAGAAAAGGATATACTGTGTATTTCAAGTGGCAAAGAAGATGAATCTCTGCTTTAAGTTCAGAATGTAACTATCTTAAGAGGCAGAAAGGAGGTGCTTAAGAGAAGTAGAGCAGTTGGCAACAGCAATCTGGAAAGATAAAAACTGGAAGAGCTGTGAAGGAAAGTAAAAGGAAAAAGGGGAAAAGATAAATTAAAAATGAGAGGATGCCTCTAAGTGTGAAGTACTTGACTGCCACCTTAGTGGGATTTAAATCAGTTCAGGTAGTCAAAAGGGTTTAGCAGGAGAGCATGGCGTTTTACATAGGCCAAGTTACTCTGCTAGGGACGTTAGGACTCCCTCCAGAGACAAAAGTAGCTTGGAGGGAAGTAACTTTGCTGGTACAGTGCTGCGAGAGTATGTATTTACCCAGAGAAACACACAAAACCCAGGAAAATGCAGCCAAGAGACACACAGAGCAAGAGCTTTGGTTGAAGAGGTCAGTGAGCTCATCTCTACTCTTTCTCGGCAGACTGAGGTACCGAGTTACTGTCCAGGCCACTTCTCGTTGCATGTTAGGTGGTGCTGCTGCACAAGCCATTGATGGCGCGGAGACACAGCACACTGAGAGAAGTAATCATTTATGGCAGAGCCTACGCAGCAGAATGGGTACCTCTTCACGGGTCACCAGGAGAACCTGTACCCGCGCTCCCAGCCCCGCGGAGGTCGGCAGGCCGGGGCTGGGGCCGTCCCTCACGCCCCCGCCGGCGACGCAGGCGGCCTGGTCTCGCCTGCTTTCCGGACCCCAAGACCTAAACGCTGCAGAGCTTCTTTTGCAAGCACGGCAGGCGACCCGCGCAGCCAAGGCCGCTGCCCGGAGGAANGCCTGACGCTGAGCGAGGCGGAGCAGCGCTACTACTGCGACCTCTTCTCCTACTGCGACACCGAGAGCACCAAGAAGGTGGCGTCCAACGGGCGGGGCCTGGAGCTCTTCCGCGCCGCCCAGCGGCC
>VXBO01009880.1:406835-428141 GCA_013400135.1 Rhinoptilus africanus
GCCCGGGCCTGCCGCCCCTCCCCTCCGGCGCGCTCGCCCCGGCCCTCGCCCCCCTTGCCCGGCCCGGCAGCCCTTTTGGCAGGGGAGGCCGGAGCGGGAGCCGCCGTCAGGCTGGGGAGCTTTGTCCGGCCACCTGAGCCCCGGCGGGAGGGGAAGGGCGGGGGGTGCAGCCCGGTTGCCGCGCCGAGCGTGGCCGTAGCAGGCCCCCGCTTGTGTGCTTGCGGGGCCTCTGGCTACGAGGCCGGGAAGGGGCTGTTGGTAACGTCTGCTGGCGACCTCCAGCAACTGGTAGGGAAGTGTCTTGTTTGCCTCGTGTCGGCAGAGGCCATCCAAAGCTCGAGAAGCCCAAAGCATTTTGGGGATGCAGGGGAGGTTCGTCCCACAGCCCGCTGATGAGAAGCAACGCGGGAGGAAATCGGGGTTTGTATCGTTGGGTGCTGCTGACACTGACCCCCTTCGCCTGAGCCACGCAGTCTTTTTTGGACATCGGTTCCCGGCAGGTATTAACTTACCTGTAGTCATCAAAGCATTTCTAACAATGAAAGATGCGGTGCTGAGAGTGACACGGGCCCATACTTGCAATGTGTATGTGTACAGTTTTAGCACCTACTTTCTTGACCAGGTTATGTCTAAAAGGTGTAGCAGTATTGCAGAGCTACCGACACAGAAGAGGAAAAGTATCCACAGTGAATCATCTTATGAACAGCTATTTGTAATAATTTGCTGCTTCTGCAGTTCCCTCTGTCATTGTTCAGTGCTTTAAAGTTTATATAGAGTTTTGAGCTGCTGTGGGTAAAACCATGTCTAAAGAGCCCTACTGCCTTTTATGTAGTTTTGTCCTCAGCCTAGTGAGATAAGCAGCACTTTTAACTGAGCATTAAAGTTACTGTAGCCAGAAATACAGCACATGAATTTCAGTGTTCTGCAATTTAGTACCAGATTTCATGAGAGTACTTATACTCAACTAGGGCGACTGTTGATGTGTTTTGGGCTCATAAGAGCAACTTGGTTAGTTAAAATGAGTTTGAGATGCAAAAAAGTGGAAGAGGGCTGAATAAAAAATGATTCTTACTGGTAAAACTAGTAATCTTATTTGATGACTTGCTAGACTGGACGTAATGGTAAGAGAGTCTGTGTGCTCAGTATTGAGTGAGGTTTCTCGAGGGCCGCCCACTGCTGCTTTTCGTGTGTGGCCAACCAATTTCGGAAAAATAATCTCAGGAAAGTTCAATGTTTGCATGCTTGTTGTATGTAAAATCTATTTTCCATCAAACTTGTCTGGATCACTGTAAAGATAAAGTAAGCTAGTGCTAAAAGATTTTGTTTTATGCAGGGATTTAGTGCAAGAACTTGGAAAGACTTGGGATCTTGAATACAAGTGGCTACAGATTATATCCTTATCTGTTGCAGGGGAGGTCAGTATTTTCTTGCAAAGTAGATTGCATATGAAGACAAGAAACTACTCAGGCATCATTCCATGGGTTCTAAATAAATTAACTCAAGCAGCAGACCTGTCTTATCACTCTAGTGATCTCAAAGAAAGCCTTGCAGGTAAAACAGCAAACAAGATATTAGATTGCCTGAGGAATGAGACTGTAAATAATACAAAGAAAGTCAAAATGCCCTTAGCAGCCTGACCCATTACAAATATCTTGTGCAATCACTGTTGGTCATCTGTAAAGTACCTTGTACTTGTGAGGGGGAGAATCTAGTTGCCTAATTATATTATATTCTCTTTAAAATGTGTCTGTACCTCAGATTAACACAGGCGTGAATACATTGGATGTGGTTCTTCCAAGGGAAATAGCATCTGATGCTTTGGAAGCTGCAACTATGTAACTAACACCTCTAGGTGATACAGTTTAAGAAATAAGGAAACTCTGTGAAGGAGGTGTAATTTTCTTTTGACCACGTGGTGCTATGTTCTTACCTCTTCATTTGAAGCACCTGATGCTTGTGGGGAAAGGAACTTGATTCAGTTACCCAATTCTTACATAATCCTGGAATGCAAGTGTCGTACTAGTCACGTGAATGCTAAGTCCCTTCGTAGGTGTGCAAAGCAAGTACAGAATTACTGCTCTTCAAACTCACAGGGACCAAGTAGTCCTAAGGAGCTACCTTGAAGTTTTTCTTTTTCAGTAGTACAGGTCTGTAGATTCCTTTGAATGATTCAGAACCAATTCTGTTGGAAATGAAGGTGTGTGCACTTTAAAACCTGCAACTTGTTTTGCTTGCAAATCTGTCGTTTAAAGACTGGACACGCATGCAACCTTTCCTGCAAAGAGTTATGTTTATGAGCGATATCTATCTTGGCAGCAGGAAAAGTTAATCCATGTAGATAATTGTTCCTAATCTTTCTCATTTCTGCCTCTAAGGGACACTGTCAGCTGACTATTAAATGGGAATAAGTGGACATATAGAAGACTGAAACAGTTACGGTTGCTGTATACAAATCATATGCTCACAAAGCAACAAAACCCTGGAAAAGAAAAGCTGTATGTCCACTCAGTGTACACATCTACAAAAGAACAGCCTTCTTACCAGAACAAAAATACCACAAATTGTGTTACATCTTTAACTGCACATGTGAGGACACCAACCTTTATTAACCCATATTTCTGCCTTCTTGTGCACATCCTTGAAATTAGCATTAAGGGAGAAGATTTGCATAGAACAGTGAATAGAAGTATGTGTGTTGGGATAACAAGTCCATCTACTTCACAACAGTTACGTGAGTCTTTAATTGCTCTCAGGGTGTGGCTTCACATGGCAGCTAAACCTACCTAATGGCAAGTTGCTACTGAAGAAGGTGGTTCAACCTTCCTTCTTCCCCTAGCCATGTCCTCCTTTTGCTGCTTCTCCTTGCAAAGCCATAAGTCCTTGTCTGATGCTGTTGTACACTGTCATCAGGGGCTGTGCAGGTAGAAAAAGAATCACAGTTTTTTGTTGATTTTAACTCTGTATCAGCTAACAGTAGGGTTGAATGAATGTCAGTACTGGTACAAGGAAGGAGACAGGAAAACCATTTGCTCATGGAGGGAAAGAGGAAAACTTGCCTCTTTCTAGACCAATTCATCTGTGACCTGGCGTGGGTTTTATGGTAGCTTAAGCCACAAGAAGCTGGAGGTGCCTGATGCTGGCACTGACATTCATTTGACAGTGAGCTGGTTCAGGGAACTTGTTCAGCCAAAAGGTAGGGGGGGGTTGTAGAGTTATTTTTCACTTGACTCAGCTGCCTGAGCTCATGCCTCAGTTGCATGTGCATCAGTGTTTGCATTAGCAAGCAGT
Source organism: Rhinoptilus africanus (assembly GCA_013400135.1). Taxonomy (NCBI): domain Eukaryota; kingdom Metazoa; phylum Chordata; class Aves; order Charadriiformes; family Glareolidae; genus Rhinoptilus; species Rhinoptilus africanus. Next base: position 410,124 of record VXBO01009880.1, read on the forward strand.
GTGACACAACACAAGTGATCCCAAGGAGCTGCCATCCACCCTGTGTATTTCCTTCAGAAGCATTTAATTGATAAAGTTCTGGCTTGGTCCTGTAGACTGAATGCTAGCTGAGATTCATTAGGTGCACTCCTAGGGTGTATCTTCTAGGTTAGCTTCATGCAAAAGAAATCTAGTTGCCTATACTGGAGTGGCTGCACAGTATGAACCAGAGCAGGGAGGGTGATCAGGAAATTGACTTCTGACCTAAAAGGCTAATGTAGGTGTGCTGTTAAAGTCAGTTGTTGGTGCCTCTGCACTGGTGGTGAAGTTGCTTATAAAAGCTGCGGTCAGCCAAAAAATGTATTGTGAAGTTCATTACTTGTGCATGGGATTAATGTAATAGCTGTGCCATTTGCTCAGTTTGTAGAATTCTTATTTAGATGATTTAATCACAGAATGTTTTATGAACTTGCAGTCTTTTCTTTGATTATGAATCATAGAAAATTCACAAGATAAGAAGCAAATCAGTTGTGCGTATGATACTCGTCTGAAATTGAGTTGTCATCTTCAAAATACATCACTATAAAACACCAAATACGCAAGTATTTTAATGTACTTTCTCAAAAATGAACGGTCATCCTCAGTGTTGGCATTGTACAGCGACATTGCCTGACTTATAATTTATTGTTAGAAAGTCTTTGAAATGACAGATGAATTGTACAGTTATGCCCAGTGTCTTCAATTGCAATGTGCTTGCATTAGCCCATTAAAAACCTAGTGTAAAGCCTATTATTGAGTCTTGTTAGCCAATTTCAAACATGGGGGGTTTTTTTCATTTTGAAGGACTCTTTACAGACAGATTAGTTTTGATTGTTCTTGTGTTATTGATGAAAAAAAAATTATGGTCTCTGGTTGTCTACCTCAGCTCTCTGTCAGAGTTTCCTGCCTTCACATCAAAAGTTGTAAGAAAGTGCATACCTGTGATGTAGATGCTTCATTGTAAAGTCCAGACTCTTAGTGTAAAGCCTTGTTCATCAGCTACAATTTCTGCACCGTGCAGAAAAACAGCTAAGGTGCAGGCATATGCCATCCTCTGCTGTTCTTGGAGTGACAGCTTTTGGCAAACATAGGGGACGAAGAACATGGAATGGTAGTTTCCTCAGATGTCAGAGCTCATCTGTGACATGTGGTGCAATTAGAATTGGAATTATAATCCATAGGCACAACATGGCAAAACAAAATTGCAGGTTCTTGATTTAAAATATTGGCCTCTTTGTTGGAGAACGGATGTAGAGAAAAAGGATTCTAAGAAAAGAAAAACTTGTTCATAGTGATTTTATTGTTGCAGTTAATGTTTCAGTGAATTTTCCTAAACAAAGAGTACCTGTTTATCAAATCAGTAGAATTTACTATATGCCAGCTGCAAATAGAAACTGAGCTGTGTTTAGGATTACCTGTGTGGTGGAGACATGCAGAAGACTCAACCTCATTCTGATTAATTTGCTGAATTTATTATCTTTTCAGAACTGTTGGGGTAAGAAGTTAGAATTCCTTATACACTGCAAATCTTATGTTTTCCTTTCAGTGTTTATTTAAAAATACATGGCACTTTCAGATCTTTTTTTTAAAAAAAAGTACACTGTGTAAAAAGCTTTTCTCTCCTAATACTGATCTTTACCAAATCTGCAAACAAGCTGAAATTTTTAAAAAGAGATCACTTAATTGAATCCAATCCATGCATTTTGGGCTTGTAGTTTATCTTAAAGCTTACAGCTTTTCTATATGACATTTTAAAATAAAATTAGTTTAGATTTCTTCTGAGGCAATATTCGCAACAGGTGATTACTAAGGCATTCTTCCAATGTAGAAATGTGTAACTATAGCATTTTTCTTACTCATTCTTGGTATTTTGTTTGCCTGAACGCCATAAAGTTGATAAGTCGGTAGCCTTTTAGGATTACAATCATATGTAATTTATATATAGCATTTATATATAGTATTTATATATTTAAAAGGTGTTTGTACATACGTTATGCTGTATCTCTTTTCTTGTTTAGAAAATAACTGTTAGAAATCTGTTGTAAATACAAACAGTGCCTGGATGGGCAGTTAAGAGTATCCAATTTGTGAATTACATATTTTTTCCCCTCTCAAGTGTTACTGTAATAGAGTATTTTTCTTTCCTCTCATCTGAGCAGTAGGTTAGTTTTGTTCCCTTGTAATGATGAGGTATATAAGCAGTCTACTTTCTGCTAGTGCCAGAAATGGCTCTTAGTCTGCTTTGTATCCTGTGAACTGTGCTTTGAGTTTTCTGCAGAGTTCTGGTAAAAATGTTTACTTTAATGTTACCTTCACAGAGACTATAGTGGGCTGCAAATTGTTTTTTCTTTACGGTTAATTAGTTTGAGTAGTCTCATATCTCAGCACAGTTTAGTCAGAGAATAATCATTGTTTTTGAAACGAAAGGCAGGAAGTTACTGGCAAAACTGTAGGACTGTGTATCAGGTCTGTTAGACTTGTTTTCATGTGATTTCTCAGTGTAATTGACTGTCATTCATACTGTATAGTCACTTATGTAGTAAATAATTCCTTCATAATTCCATATGCCAGCACAACACTCTGCTAATTTCAAGTATTACAACTCAGCTTTGGTTGAAAACAGTTTATTTTCTTCTTTTTAAATGTGCTGTTATATGACAGCAGGGATGATTAATGTCCATTCTGACACCACTGCATAGAATTCTAAACTCTCTTCAGGAATATCAGGGCCTTTGGAAAATGCAGCTGTCTTAAAATCAAGTTAGCTGTACAAAATTATGGATTGTAAACTTTTTCATGTAAAGATGATTCTTTTGTATTAGAAGTTCTGAGCACTTCACTGCCTGTGAAAATGGCAAACATGCCTTCATCTTAGTCTAATCTTCAATAAATATTACTGCAGATACTGTGAAATTATAGGACTTTGCTGGCAGTCTCTACGACTTTTCAATTATATTTGGTGGCTTTCAAACTACTAGTCCTTACAGACAGGTCATAAATACTTGCTGTTTAGATTAGTCCTCCATGTAGAATTCCTAGACTTCAGATTGGAGTTCTGCTCTTTACTTACATGATTTTGAAGTCAGAAGTGAGTGTGGGAGCAATATGTTCACTACTGGCTTTTTCTTGCTGGAGTTCCAGTAATCATTAGTGTTAAGAATATATTTCCTACTTGTTCTTTTTCCTTTACCATTTCCATAGACCATTAAGTTGGTGATTATGTTTGTCACTAGCTTGTTTCTCCAGCTGGGGCTGGTGTCTAAAGAGTTAAATTATCCTCTGCACTTGTTATACAAGAATACATTATAACTTAGTTCCTATACACAGACAGGTATGCCTGTGTTTTGATAGCTTAAAGGACTTGGAAAAGATGACAGGCTCACCTGAATTTCTGGAATGATTGACTTCTGACGTCTAAAATGCTCCTGAAGTATGTTAACAGCGCAATTAGTAGACTCAGTTTCAAATACATCTTTCAGCTTCAGAAATCCCAGAAAAGGGTGACCATGACAGAGCTGTGTAGAATTTAGCATTAGGTGCTAACTTTCTCCTGCTTCAGACTATTAGCTGTGAATTCTGTAGAAAAGTCTGTTCTTACTGGAACAGTGTGTACAACTCATTTTTTTCTGAATTAAAATGTCTTAAATCATTTAAGACCTAGAGTAAGCAGCTGTGTTCTGAGTCTCAAATGTAGCTCTGTAAATGTGCAGTTTTTAGAGTTTTAACTAAGTTAAACTTTGATAGACACATTGTTAAGACTTGTAAAGGCCTTGCTGAGAGGAGGAGAGCAGTACAAAGCTAAGTAATTTATTAATGCTGGTCAGATTGATGCTCAGAGGAAAACAGATTGAGATGGGAAAACAGTGTAAAGTGATGGGCACAGTAGCTTCGGGTGGACTCATATGCAAGTGCTCCGAGCAGTCCTATTCGGCCAGGCTGCAGCAGGACCACTAACTCTGGGATCAGAGTGTGCCTTAATCTTCATTTTACATTAGTAAAAAACCATAAACTTGTGTTCAGTCTTATATTGTGGCATAGTGATGAAAGGTGATGTGTGGAGAAAATATTAAAATCAAAAAAGTAAGAAATTAATTGTCAGCAAGGAATATCAGTCAGTAGAGGTCTGAAAGGAATCAAAACGTCTATATAAATGCTGCTGTCTTCAGAATTTAGCACCTAAGTAGTAATTTTTCAGGAAAAATATTCAACTTAATGCTAATTGGCAGGAACATCCACAGTTAGAACATACATGTGACCTCCCTTGCATTATTTGTTGTTGGAGTGGTAATTTGAAATACTAAACGTAGCGTTGCTGTAAAATATCTCTCTAATGCCTGCTGAAGCTAGGTGCTTTCTTGGCACTTATGTGATACTTCAGCTGCTCATTTTTGTTCCAGAAAATGCAACCACTTCAGTGTTACAGAGTCATCCTGGAGTCTCATATCATCACAGACTGGCTCGGGCATTGACAGTTCTTGCTTAAGTGTGTTTCTTCATCTCCTATTGTTTGAACTCTTCATGGCACCACCAGGAGAAAGGAGACACCCTTGTTTTGAGAGCAATTCTTAGCTGCCTGATACATGAATAGATCTTTCCCTTCTTAGAAGGGCTTCTTTGGGCAAGGCAAAGAAGGTGGAGTTGCAAGTGCTCTTGATGAGATGTTCTGTTCAGTTGCCTGTTCCCAATGCTTTCCACCCCTTGTAAATGCAAAGCGCACAGCTTTCTGGAGGCTGCAGCCTTACAAGAAGTTTTGAGTCAAGTGAGCAAACTATTGCTACCAGACACATGTCCCCAAGTGTCTTGTAGCTGCTGAGGTGTTCGTTGGTTGTACAGTAGACAGGTTCAGTTTAATAAAAGAGCAGATAAGTGACACAGTAACTTTTTGCTGGCTTACGGAGTGGAGTTGTCATGCTGTGTGATCAGATAGATGAGCAACAGCTAGTGCTTAGGAATGGGGAACTGTGCAGCTGAGAGCAGAGAAGGGAGGCGCTAATTAGGTTAAGCAGTAATGTAAAATTGCATAGGAAGAGGAGACAGGTATGTGGAATATCTCATTTTAGAAGAACCTCTCTTTATGTATCAAGAATTAAAAATGGTTCTTGTAGGTTCCCAGGCTGTCTTTTGCTGCTTCAGGTTTGGTGGGTTTTTTTTATTTCCAGTTCTTCTTGCTGCGTTATTACCACTGCTGTTCATAAGGTACCTTCCTCATGAGCACTGGCTCTGCCAGAAGAACAGCAGGAGAGAATCTTAATGCAAGCAAAGATAACTCTGCCTTGAGGTCTTCCAGCTATGACTTTCTACTTGGCAGAATAGTAATTGCTTTCTAGTGAGTGTTCATCTGGCTGTCTGGATTTTTCTTTGTTGGTGCTATTGAACACGTCAGAAAGGAATATGCTTATTTATTCTGTCCTCTTTTTGACGGTATTTGGAAATAATTTGTTTATGAGTTGTACTAGAGTAGGACAGTCCAGATCTTTGCAGAAATGGCCCCTCTAAATCAATATCTTTGAACTTTTTTATAGTTGCATGTAGAGTGCATCTGCCTCATCTTTGTGGATTAACTGATGGTGTTTACCATGTGCTACCAAATCAAGAAGGGAACCACTGGAGCTCTGCAAGTAAGATTCATGTGTTTGACTTGTAACAGCTTTTGCAGCAGCTGTTACCAAGACCACAAACTGATTACAAACAGAAAAATCAAAGCTACTGCGTTAGGAAGTGTCTCTGATAAGTGAGGCTAATCCACCATAAACGTATATGCTGCCAGGAACAACAGGAGATGCTGCAGACCCCTTTTGGAATGGGTTGAAGTCAGGAATAACACAAAATGTAACTGATTCAAAACCTACTACAGTAGGTGAAAATTCTGCGGGGTATTTGTGTGTGTAGTGTTCAATGTATTCACTTGTTAAGCTATGTATTTATTATGTGCATCTGTCATAAATCCATTTTAAGTTGTCAGTGGTTTGTGTTTGCTGTTTTTCTGTTAACAGAGTGGAAAGCATGACTCCAAATCTGCCCATCCTTACTCAGGAAGTGGGCATCCTTATAAAATAGATCCCAAAGTAAGGAGCAGAATCATTCTTCTGAGGCTTAAAATACTGGTTCATTTTTTGACCAGCTAATTAACTTCCTTCTATCTGATGTGATTAATTCTGAAATTTCATTTCATTGAAACAAAAGTATGTATGAGCTTCAAATGACCTTAGAATGGAAAAGTTTAGTTCTAAGTATCTATAGAGAATTAATTATCAGAGCTGATGAGTAGGGGGGTTTTTTGTGATGGTGTTTTACCAGTCTCCTTCCACTGTGTATACGTGCAGTGCAAAAATCAAGGATGGAGAAGTATTAGTAGAGGCTCAGACAGTAGGAGACTTTAAGTAGTTCATGGCCAGAGAGTGTGAGTAGTCTTGGAAGTCCTCCAATACTATTGCTTTTATTTCTTTAAAGGCCTCCATTCTGAAGCCAGGTCTGTGGCATTGAGTGAGATTCATCTTCATGGAACAGTCAGTAAGACTTAAAAGGAAGACCTTACAATTTGTTATGCAACGAAGTACAACATCCCAAATATACCCTGTGCCTGGGAGCTCTTAGTATCAACTAATTAAGTATATTTACTACTATGCTTCTTAAGTATGTAATAAGATAAATGTATGTATTAGCAGTAATATTATTCTGGCTGTTCAGCACGTGAATGTTTCCTACTTCACATTTACTGAATTAAGTATAGCCGTTCTTGATATGCTTCATAAATGCATTTTGCATATGATCTTTGGATAGGTGTATGACTGTTTAAATATTTGTCATATACTGCTATTCGTGCTGGAAGATACAATTCAGAGCAGTACTTGGACTGCTTTTTAGTGGCATTTTTTTGTCCTGTCTCCAGCCTTTTTTTCTTGTGTGCCACCATGTGCCAAGGTTTGTGGAGCCTTGCGGAGAACTGGGTCAGAGACTCGACTTGGTTAAAAATAACTCATCAAAAGAAGGATCTTTGTCAGTTCTCCGTCTTGTTCCTACGCTGTCAACAACTGTTGTGTCTTAGAAGCTACTTGTCAAATGAGATTTTTTTCTGAAGAAAAGTTTAAAAAATATTGATGAATAATTAATCCGTAATGCTTTGTCCAGTTGATAATAGATGGGAAGCTGTAGTTAGAAAACTCTGTGAGGCTGTGGTTTGCAATTAGTGAGACAGATTGAGATAAATGAAATGACAGGAAATGATCTGTTGAACAGTGGTTGCAGAGTAACAAGATTAGAAGGTAGCGAATTGTCATGAAAGAAACGTATTCAATTTAAAGAAAAAAGTGCAAAGGAGTTTTTCATAAGTCTTTGATATGTAGTGATGGTCAGTGGTTTTTTTCTGGCTACAATGGCAATTATCAGGAAGGGCACAAGTTGGAACATAGGAAGTTCCGATCAAATACAAGAAAAAAACTTCTTTATGGTGAGGTTGACGGACTTTCAAGATCCGCCTGGATGCAGTCCTGAGTAATGTGCTCTAGGCAATTCTGCTTTGGCAGGGGAGTTAGACTAGATGATCTCTAGAGGTCCCTTCCAACTTTTTCACCTTCTCTTACACATCCTCAGTTTACATTACACCGCAGAGATACAGTTAATTTTTGTTGTAGCTGAGATGAGTGGATTACATGAGTTCAGGTAAGCACTTTGTAGGACAGCATATTCTAGTACCCTATTTGAGGCTGTATTCCAATAAACTTTTAATTTTGAAAACATCCTGTCGTATCTGTTTAATGCTTAAGTTTGCAAAGAGCTTTAGAGTTCTCATCAATGAATCGATTCTTATGGGATACAGAAATTACATTGTTGACATGATGATGTTTTTAATTTTAAACTGTGAATAAAATCAATCTGTAGTCAGTTACATTTTTGTTAAATAACGTAAAACTGAATGTAGGTTATTCTTTTTAATTTTTTACCTTTTTTCTCTGAAGTAAACTTAGCTTTTTTTAAAATGTATTGCATGCTTTACATTAAAAGATTATTGTCAATATGCACAGTAAAACTCAAAAATCATGTACTAAATACTGAAGCACAAATATATTAATATAATCTGGTTTAATTTAAGCTTGTAGCAAATATAATAAATGAATGTGAAAACTTGTTTTGTATCTCTGTTGCATGATTTATATGCTGCTGTTCATGGGATTGCTTCATTTAAATGTAAGAGAAAACTTACCATAACGGTGGTCAAACACTGAAAGCGGTAGCTTAAAGAAGTTGTTGAGTCTTCCTCCTTGGATATACTCAAAATACAACTGGACACGGTCCTAAGCAACCTGCAGTAGCTGAACCTGCTTTGAGCAGGGGTGGAGAAGTCGATGATCTCCAGAGGACCTTTCCAAGCTCAATTATTCTCTAATTCTACATAGAGTTTCTTTCTGTTTATTAATTAAAAAAAAGAAAAAATCTTACACCAACAATACAAACATGAAAATTCCTGACAAGTCACAGCAGGACTACTAGAATACCTCAAATTAAGAATATGTTAATAAAATTAGGACCAAAATGTATATTCTGAATCCCAGTTCCTCTTTCTTGCTTTGTATCATTATGTGATTTTTAAAAAATTTTATTTTATTTTTAGTGGATAGACTTATGTTAATGTCCTATTTTGGATGAGGTGATACAAAAGGTTCTCCTTTGGCTTTTTCACTTCCCCCTCCTGTCAGCATGCACTATGTGTGTTGTAACTTCCAGCCTTCAAAAGTTGTCTTAAAGTTTTGCCTCTTACCACCCTCTGGTATGGAACATAAGTGCTTCAGTAGCTCTCTCCTAGCAGGTGAAATGTTTTTATCTTTACTGTGTATGTGGCATGCGTGTTTCTTCATTCATTGTTTTACCATTGAAGTCATCCCTGCTTAAATACTGTTGTACTTTTGCATGAATAACCTTTACAGGTAATGGGCTTGATTTGCCTTGTAGAAGAAACTGGGGGTAGAGGGAGTGTGATATTCTGGAAAGACTCTCCTAGAGAGGTTTTCTGAGATCTGCAAAGTGTTTCACCACATTTGATAGAAATGTGATTTGTTCCACATCACCTGGAATTTCTAGAGGTTCTCAAGTCAGTTTTTTTGGTTCACAAACCTTTCCAAGTTCAAGGACCTCTTATTTGAAGCCTGTAAGAGTTCTAGAAGGTATGTGGTTGAAACAGTGCCCTTTGTCAATATACTGCTTCCTATGCATGTCTGGTCTGCACCAGCTCCTGATGTTGTTGGTGCTGCTCTTACTTCTTTGCAGTATGATGACTGGGTGTGCAATTTCATGCTTTACAGCTACTGCATTGAGGTTTGTTTTCTTTATATCAACAGCTTCCAGTAGTTCTAGAGCTTCACAGAGTTGTTTGCCTTAATCTGGTTAATTGCAGTAATGTGACCTCAGGATCTTCATATCTAGGGAGATGAAAACAGTCATGGAGCACTTTGTCTTGAAGATGGCTCTGCGTTTCTTGAAGAGTTTAAGGAAATTCCTTATTCTCTCTGTTTCGAAGAAGATGAAAACCCTAAACCTAAATCTCAGTGAAGCAATCCCTTGATTTTTTTTAATTATTATTCCATCCCCCCCTCCCCCATCAGCATAGCTTATTACCTGTTGAATGTTTAAATCCTTCTTCAAGAAGATTATAGGTAGGCTGTTTTGAGTATGTTCAAGCATGCTGTCACTCAGCAGAGGGATCTTTGCTTAGATGTTTACATTTAATGGTTTTACTCAACCTTCAGTTGTGTTTCTGATGGCATTATATTCTGTGTTTGAAACAGAGGACTCCTTTAGCTATCTATGGGTGGATTTGACAGCAATTTCTTCAGCAGCATAAGGGTGTTCTTTTTTGTTAAGGGTTTGGGTTCTTTTTTATCCTTAGCTTTTTCCTTTTCTTGATACTTAAATTTGGCATATTTTCTACATTTCTATCTATTTACTTTGAATCCATGCTTTCCTTCCTTTCTAATACTTACCTGCTGTGGTAGCTTAATTATTAATTCAGTTTTTAACTGAAGTATTTTTTCAATCTGGCAGTACTAACTAGCTCCAAACAAGACAATTTCTAGTCCAACACTGTCTTTGAAAATTCCCAAAGCTATTACTGCCTAATGATTCCATAGGCTCCAAATGCCTGCATCAGTGCTTCCTTTCATAAGAAGCTTTTCCAGAGTCTGCACAATTACTTATCTGTCAATGCTAGGCTGCTGGATCCACAGTCTTTTTCCGTGTTAGGTGTAGTCAAGTATATGGATGTTCATCAGTCTTCTAGGGTACAGTGCTTTAAAAAAGAAAATAGCTCTTGCTGTCACACTGGTTTTGATTGCTAGCTGTCTCTTGAATCTCTGCCACTTTAGTTCTGCCAGTTATTTGAACACGGTGTAATTATTTTTGGCATTAGATTGGGTAAAGGCAAGTTATTTTAGATGTTGATGCCTCAGAGTTTTTATTGCTTGAATTGTCAGCTGTCAATGTACACTGTCACTTCTTTCCTCGTGGAACTTTTTGTAGTCCAACCAGCCTATTGAAACTAAAGTATTCAACTGTAATGAGTCATTTTCTTTCAGTTAATGAACTTTTGAAAGTGCCCTGTTATCCCCTGACTTTTGTCCAGACATCATGCTGCAGAAAGACTATAATGGGAAAATACAAGTAACACGGGTTCTGCAGGACAGTGTGGGAAGTATAATGCAGACATAGCCAAGTGATTTAATGCACGTCCAGCAGGATTTGAGCTGCATGCACAGCCCTAGACCTGCTGATCCTCTTGGAACTTCTTTGGGACTAAATGTGTATCAAGTTCCCATACCTTCCTTTGACAGGTTTTACAGCAGCTTATTTTCTTGAGATCTTAGAATCCTGGTGCATGGTAAGAAGATACGAAAGCAGCTTTTTGTTGAGCCATATCTAGCTCAACTGCTTTTAATAAACCCATCCATTTGATTGTACAGAGTTACCAAAGTCTGTTTCCTGTCTCAGCAGTGCTGAAGCATAGAGACTAACTCCTTGTTGATAATGTTGTTCAGTTGCTTCTATGTGAGGTTGTAGTTGACTTCTTCAGTTGGAACTTGCCTGCAAGCAGGGCTCCTCTGCCCTTCAGAGTCCAATATCAATCCATTCCAGTAGTTAGGAAAATGAGCAGGTGTGTCAAGAGACCAGATTTGCCAAATGGAGAACTTAAGACTGAGCTCTGGTAGGAAGGGTGACGAGAGAAATTGGCGCTCATGGATGTAGCTGAGACTCTCAGTGCCTTCTCTGCATTGATCTTCACAGACAAGGTTTCATGGGTCTTTTTGCCTGGAGGTGGGATTGAAGGAGGAGAGAAACTACTAGTACTGCAAGAAGATTGATAGATCTCTTGAGAAATACCAGATTCCTGGGATTAGATGGGATACTTCTGAGGGTGCTGAGGGAGCTAGCTAATGTCATTGCAAGCCAGCTTTCTCTTTGAACAGTTGCGGACATCAGGGGTGGGCCTCAGTGACGGGACAAAGACATGTTGCAGCTGTCTTCAGGAAGATCATGAAGGTTGATTTGGGGAACTGCAGACTCATCTGCTGTCCCTAAGAAATTGTGGAACAAGTCTGCTTGGAAGACATTTCTAGGTACAGTGAAGGTGAAAACAGTAATTAGGATTAGCAAGCATGGATTTACTAAGATTGGTACCAGATTGTCTGATGTGATGGAAAGACTAGAACTGTGGTTGAGGAGAGAAAAGCAGTATGTTGTCAACCTTGAATTTAATGACGCTTTGACCATGGTGTCCAGGAGCATCCTTGTGTCTCATTTGGAACATTACAGTCTAGATGAGACTGCTAAGTAGATAAAAAGGCAGGCTGTGTCATTGCGCTCAGAGGGTTTGATGTGGGACACGTATGATGTGGAACATGTATGCTTGGTATCCTATCAGTGACCTGGCACAAGCAGGAATACACCCTCAGAAAGTTTGCAGGTCTTTGAATTTTGGCTGAGAATTATTTAAATGTCTTCATTTTGTGTTTCTGGATTACTTCTGACAATATAACACTAAAAACGTTGAATACTATTCCTTTCTGTTGCAGTTACTGAAGACAGACAATATAGCTGCCTAATGGAGTAGCTAATAGTGACATAGCATGTTTATCATGTGCTTTCTTGGTTGGTTTGTGGGGTTTGTTTTTCTTTTTTTAAATGGAAGTGGCCCCAGTTACTCTCTCTTACTCTACCTGACATCGACTCTGGAGCATAGGTGAAAGAAAAGGTGGATAACTGGGAAAATATTAAGTTTTAGGCTTTGTGCTTTTGCTGTTTTTTGCTGGATCCTCACTCATGTCACATAATACTTGGAAATTGCACATGAAGTTGTTACTGAAAGATTGTATGTATGAAGTAGTTACGAACATTTAATGCAAGGCATGCTGCTCTTCAGTGTATTAAATCACCTCTATAGAGCAGTTCGTGTTTTAAATTTCTTTGTACAAGTAACTATGTTTTTTGTTTCAGATTATGGAGCTCTGTGGTGCAACAAGACTTGGCTATTTTGGAAGAAGTCAATTTTACATTGCTTTGAAACTTGTTGCTGTGGCCCAATCTGGTCTCCCTCTAAGAGTGGAAAGCTTAAATACAGGTACAGAATCGGCGGGGGAATTGAGTTGCGAAGCGGAATTATTGTAATGGGCTCACAGATTCTTTTTGAGTAACCTTGTAAATTAGCATGGTATGTCTTTTTGTACATGTTGCAAACAAAAAAAAAAAGTGGGGAAGTGGGGGCACTATGAAGGACTGTATTCTCTACTGTGCAATAAATACGAGATGAAATGCCTTACTTCTATTGAATAAGCATTGTGTTCATTACAGGATAAATGAACAACTACTACTGACTAGTGTGTAGGTACACCTTCATTCTATAGGTTACTAATCTGAGAACTTGTGGGCTATATCCTCTGAATAAAGTGCTAATAGGACTAACGTGAATTGGAATGAAAAGCAGCATGCAACATTTGCAAGCTTTTATAGTTGCTAATTTATGAAGCCTTGATTGCAACTAATGAAAGGTCATATTTTCTAAAGCCATGTTCCTTTGCACTTGGCTTGAGGGTTTTCTCCCTTCTTAGTGTAAATATGCAGATTAGTGGTTTAAGATTTTTTTCTAGTGAAAACCCTGACCTGTAAAAGATCTTTGAAGCCTGTTATCAGCCAAAACACCTGTTGTCCTACTTTTCGAAGGTCAACTGTGGTGTGGGTGGTGAACAAGGAACAGGAGAAAGATTCACTGTTGGGAGATGGTTCAGAACAGCAGAAAGAGCTTTGATATGTGGCTCTGCTGTAGCTTTCCGAGTTACATAAGTGGATCCATGTCAGTGTTCCTCTGCAAGATTAAAAGAGACTTAGGAAGATGAAATAGTGAGTTTTAAGCCACTGTAGCCCTTTGCAGCATAATACAGAACTTATAAATATCTTTGGAGTTCAGCTTTGCCTTAAAGTGACTTCCCTAGTAGATTTTATGCCTGTAGAATACAAGTGAGGATATAGTTTTTATATGCTAGGAGTTAAAAGAAAGTTTAGGAACTTTTTGTCTAAAAGATATAGATAAACAGAGTAGTTAAGGAGACTGTTAAAACCAATCTGATAGGGCTCAAGTATTTGAAAAAGATATAAAAAGAAAGTAATTGTAATGTATACTTTTATAGTTATGTTTATTCCAGGCTTGTACAAACAGCATAAACTACTGTCATGGTTTTTTGTAGGTTTTTTGGAAAAGTGCATTGTTTCAGTCAATGTTCTGCTAGTATTCAAGTTCCTTTCTGCTCATAAGCCACCTCATGTTTATAGGCTGTTTTCCTGATGAGTGTTCCCAAATCTAAAGCTTCAGCAAGCTGTAGCAGATTGCCCTTGAATCAGAAAGTTGGAAAAGGGAACTTCAACTCTTAATATCCAATAGAACTGGGACTTGATATAACAATTGTAGGATTTCTCATCAAAGGCCTGTTGAAGAAAGCAAAGACTGAAATGTATGTAGCTTTTTCCACAGTTTTTTATATGCTTGATTTTATTTTAATGCAAGATACATAAACTGGAAGGAGCTTTTCTATTAAAAAAAAAAAATCTGAAGAAATTTGAAGGAAGGAATTGAAATTAAGTTAAAGAATTGTTTTCAAAATATAAAATATATTGCTGTAGCAGCCATTGGAACTTTTATAATGGACTAATTTTCCTTGATTCATGGCAATACTAGAAATACTTGCAATGGTTTCTGGACTTCTAGGAATAATATTCTGTAGCTGCTTCCAAACCTACCAAACAGAACAAGTACAATTGACAGAACATTTATTTTTACTCTAACTGTTTTTAGCTTTGGTTGGCTGTTGCCTTGGTTGCAGTGGTTCCAGTCCTGTCTATGAAGTTCCTACTCCAAGGGTGATTCGAGTGTTGTTGTAGCAGCTACTAAACAGCTAAAGTACAGCAGGCTGAAGACTCATAAAATGATTCTGAGCTTGGGTTACTTTCCTTTGAAAACTGGGGTTCAGCAACCTGGCCAGCTGGGTTCTGCCGCCAGTTCATCTCCAAGAGGTCTTGAAGAGGAGCTGTTAGAGCCATCCTAAACCAAACTGTATACTCTTTCTCTCTTCAAAGTAAAACATTCAGTTAAAACTTACGTTTTAGGACATCTACCTTTTAGCTCTGCATTCTATGCATGTTTTATTTAATGATTATCTTAATGTTATTCACTCTTTTATCTTGGTGTTTTCACTGCTGCTCCTGTTTCTTTTGCCTTTTGGTTCAGTGTGTGTCTTCAGTAGACAAGAAGCTTGCAGTCAAATTTTGAGTACTAAGTCCATCCAACGCGTCATCTAGTTGGTTCTTAGTTAAATAAGTGCTTTTTTGATTACTCAGATGTGCAATGTAGTAAAAATACTGGGTTTAGTTATTATACTACAAGCCTCTAAATCTGTTAATTCTTTGCCGTCCCAGAAAATGTTCCTTGTAGTAAGCTAAAAATTGAGAAATTAATGAGCACTGTCTGTTACAAAGTAATGTTTATTTTCTAAGTACAGTATACAGTTTTGTGGGGAAGAAAATATTAACAAGGTTGTGGGCGTAAAAACTACAGTGAACTTTCTGATTTTTCAATATCAAGATTTAATTCCATTCGTAACAGCTATTGCATTTATAATTGAGAGATTTCTGAATGGTAACAAAGGTAGTAGTGTTAAAATGAGACTTTCTGCTGCAAAGACAGAGGAGATGGGTAAAAATGACAGATTTCAATTGTCCATGTAGAAACATAGTACAGCAAAATGAGCCTATATTTATCTAGTCTTGTTTTTAAAGATGCTAATAGAGTATTTTGTGTTCCTTCTGAACCCTCTATATTGTTTTGTGAAATAGTGCGAGATATCTCGTGCCAAAGCCTCATGTTGGAACAAATGATTGCATAGACTTCGTCTGTGTCAATTGGATGTTCTAGTGTCTATATCATCCTGTTTCGCAAGCATAAAAATTCTCTACTTCTACGCAATGACTTTTTTTTTTTACTTTTTGTCCGTCTGTAGTTCACTGTTCAGCTACATGAATAACTTTCCTAGTGCAACATACGGGCTATGATGCTAATGTGAAATGGGCATCTAGTACTGAGGAAGGCATCAGGAATTGCTTTAACAGTGTTTCCGTGTGATGGGTAACCACAAATTTAGTGAAGAGGCTGTGTGGCATGCTCCTTCCTTTTGTTGAAAACTGGTTGGCACTTTGAAATGTGCTTGTGACAGAGGCTTAAATGGAGAATTTATGTTCTTACTGGAGCGCTGTTCTTTGATACTGGCTACGTAAAGATATGTATGGATACATAAAGTTGTCTATAGTCGTTGAATGCTATGGGTTCAAATTACACTCTTCAAATACAAATCAGCTTAATGTTTAACTTTTATGTAACAAACTGTATGCAATTCCATCTCATATTTTAATACAGTTAGTACTACTGACTCATTTTCAATACCAAAAGTAATTGAGGTAAGCAGTCAGCAAGAGAAATTAAATTTGATCCATGCTTATATATTAGTTTTGTGTTAGAAAAATAATTTACAAGCAAGCTGTACAGTGAATTCACAATTTATTTGTATTCACAGTGGACCAGTAAGAAAGTTGTGGTTGGGATTCAGAAGAATGTTAGAAATCTTGCAGTGAAAAATTCAAGATTTACATAGCTTCATTTTTATCTCAGACTACTCTGAACCATGGTACATAAAGCTAAGAACCCCCTAGCATTTCGTAGAAACTTTGCTTTGTAGGTGTTTGTAACAAAGTGAGGTGATATCGGAATGCTCCCAGTTGTATCCCAGTAAAACAGCTAATTTAGCTTCTGTTGTAGAAAGGTACATACACCTTTTTACATATGTTTAAGCAGTAGTTGCAGTTTTTGCCGTAAGACTAGATCATCTGTTGTAAATATAAACATGACAGCTCACTAAAAGATGTTGAATATAGCGCAGTATTTTAGCATTTGTTTTGCTCGTGACCCATTTTTTATGAAGACTTTCTAATTATATACACGTGCTAGAAGTGGTTGATGAAACTTGAAAATCACACTTCAATAATTAAATGTTGGCAAAACTAAGAAGAAAATGAGCTAAATCCAAATTATCTGACTGCTAATGCATTTAAGGCAGAGTTCTAGTGCAAAACTGTTATGGAGCTATGTGAAGTCCTCTGTATACCACAGCCAGAACTTGGGTAACAGAATTGCGAAGGTATAATGCAGAAGGGGTATTTGCTTTTTTCCAACTGGCAAAAGTTGGCTTGATTATAGTAGCAGGCAGTCTCAATGTTTAATTGAGACAACTACAAAATAGAACTCCATTATTATTTTTAAGCATCATACCTCTGTATGGTAAATGACCTGCTCTGCTTTTTTTTTTTTAACAGTAAAGGACCTTCCTCTTCCCAGATTTGTTGTGTCAAAGAATGAACAAGAATCAAGACACACAGCCTTGTATTCTTCAGATGCTGATAACCCGGCTTCATATTCAGGTGTGATTCCTCCTCCACCTGGTAGGATACAAGTCAAAAAAGGCTCTGTGAGCCATGATGCAGTTCAGCAACGTACGTCAACTGACCAACAGGTAAATTAACTTAAAAAGATTAAGTGGGACTCCTAGCCACTACTTGGCTGAATAGATTTCATTTTGATAGGCCTTCCAAGCTTTGTTGCTTTCAATATAGTTTCTTTAAAAAAAAATCATACTGGTGTATATTATACATAAAGACCACATATTATTCTGCAATACTTGCGTGTAGGAGACATTTTTTAATGAAGTCTTAGGTGTGTTTAAAATATTGGTGGTAATGGACAAAGAATTGAGACAGAAAAGAAAATCAATATGTAAGATAGGGTAGCACATATCAAGTTGAATTCATTATGATGTTAGTACCTCATTTATTAGGTAGTTCCCATAGGTTTCCTGGTCATTGGAACAGTGATACTGAATATCATGGTAGACTTGATTTCTAGTGCTTCAAGATGCTCCGGTACCTTTAAATCCTAAATACTTTAATTTTTTTAAACTCTCACAGTTACTTTTTATTTGCCCTACGTTTCATTGTTTGGCTATTTAATTGTTAGCTAGAGACAATGAGAACGAGAAATAAGAGAGATGTTTTCACATTGCTTTTTATTGTGCTCTAATAATGAGAAAACTGATTTCATTTTGCTCACTGGTTTTTTTTTCATCTTCATGTGCAGGATATCTGAATAAATTAAAGCTGTAAAGGCTTGCAACTCTGTGCTTCNGATCTGAAGGTAGCTTGTCATCATCTAGTTTTGGATAGGTGTGTTTGAGAGAGCTCCCAAGTGCTTCATGAAGAAATCAGCAATTGCACATCTCCTTGATCTCATGTTTTAGTTTGCTTGAAATAATTTTTTGTATGCTTCCAACATGGTGTTGATTTCTAGTGAACAGCTGTAATTCTATACAGGAACCTGTACTGCTGTAACTTCAAAATAAAAAAAAATATCTGTTGCCTGAGGTC
>VXBO01009880.1:443595-457922 GCA_013400135.1 Rhinoptilus africanus
TATATAATTTTCATTGCAGATGTTTACTCTGTATCTGTGCTGTAGTCTGTTCAGTGCTGTTTACCCAACAGATACTTGCTTCATTGAGTTTACTTAATTTGAAATGATGAACTGAAAGCTACTAATTTTAAAAAAATGTCAAAAATTGTGGCTTTAAAACATTTGTGTTTAGCTTTTTTGCATTTGTGCCATTTTTTTTTCCTGCTTACATATCTGCAGTCATTCCTATCCATATGTATCAGTGTGCAAAAATATCCTGCCATTTTCCTGTAGATGCCATCTACTGGTAGTTTCTGCAGTTGTTAAACTACTTTGAGATTTAACTATGCTTTGTTTTTTGAAGGCAAGAAGTTGAGAATTCATAGAAGCATTTTAGGTAGATAATACTGAGGAAAAATATTTCATTTCAGGACCAGACAACAGTACGAACTGTAGCATCAGCTACAACAACAAATGAAATTCGTAGGCAATCAAGTAGTTATGATGACCCCTGGAAAATAACTGATGAACAAAGGCAGTATTATGTTAATCAGTTTAAAACCATTCAACCTGATCTAAATGGATTTATACCAGGTAAGTTACTCTTTAAAAAATATAATTGTGGGTGCAGCAGTTTTGTTACAAAGACTTTGTTGCGTACTTAGGTTTGCATACCATTTTGAAGAAAGTTCTGTGTTTTACTGATAATGGTCTGGTAAACACTAGTGTAATTCAAGAAAGGACTTGAAATCAATAAACCCCAGTAATTAGTGCCACTTTCCCAAAACCTTTGCTAAATAGCTCTTCTTTAACATAGCTCTGAGTCTTCTAATGATTTAACTTGCTTTAAATATTAAAAATGGTTATTGTAATTTTTTAGGATCTGCAGCTAAGGAATTTTTCACAAAGTCAAAACTACCTATTCTTGAACTTTCTCATATTTGGTAAGTGTTATGTGTCTTTATTTGGTAAGTGTTATGTGTCTTTATTTGGGGTAATTATTTAGAAAGATTACAGCTATCAGGCAGTCATCTAATAATCTACTTATTAGAAGGTGGTATTAAGTGAAATTTCACTAGTACTCTAGTATGTTCAGTCCTACTCGTATTTATGCCAGTATTATTTTAGCTGGCTTTAATGGGTCACGCTGGCACTATTTACAAGGCATTTTGAGCTTTTGAAGAAATTTTGAACACTTCAGAGTAATTGAGGTTTTTATTTTTAAAGATGCATTTACATTTAAATAATTAATTCTTTATCTATTTACTTATTCAAGTCTTACGTTTAAATGAAATGTACAGATGCAATATTTTTAAATGCACTTACTGGGACTTGATGACAAATTTAACTTTGACATGGTGCAAAGCTTGGTTTTCATTGTATTCTGGAATTTGTTCTGCATCATTGCATGCCATCATTAAATGGCTTACTTTGGCAGATTTAATCTTTCTTTCAGTGTAATGATTTCTAATTCAGGTACTTTCCCATTTAAATTACATTGCCTCAGCACTATCTTTTCTATAGTATGCTTTGCCAAAAATCTGAGGCCAGTAATATTGTGTAGTGCTGTCTTAAATGAGCTAAAAACCTGGAGAGATAAAAGTAAGTTTAAATGATCTTTAAGCTCGAAGAACTGTTATTAATAAAGGCTCATCTTCTTGAAGAGTAAAGCATGTAGTGCTAATATGAAATGTTTAATACGGTAAAATGAACTATGAACTGCATACTTTGATCTTCCAAGTAGCACAACAGAAGTATGTCTTATGGAAATAAAATAACCTTAAGAAACTGTATTTATGCTAAGTTTTCCTTTCTAGGGAACTGTCAGATTTTGATAAAGATGGTGCACTGACATTGGATGAGTTCTGTGCTGCATTTCATCTGGTAGTTGCTAGGAAGAATGGGTATGATTTGCCAGAAAAGTTGCCTGAAAGCTTAATGCCCAAACTGATTGATTTGGAAGATTCAACGGGTAAGACATGCTTCAACACAAATTTTGCTATTTTCAAATGATGGTATAGTTGTTGCAGTATATCAGCAGATATTTGTAGATTTGTGTGAGCAGAAGACATTAGTCAGTATGAAGTAAAGCAATATGCAATTTTTAGAAATCCTAGTGCTTAGAGCTAATCTGAGCATGTACTTGTTTCTCTATAGGGAGAGTTATTTGGGAACAGTACGCATATTGACCGTTATGTTTAGAAATACTGCCTGTGTTAAGGTTAAGGAAAAAAAACCCTGGTCTTCTACTGCCTTTATTTGTATTAGACTCAAGGCTTTTATCATTTAACTGAATTTGCCTGGAAATTTTATAAATGGGACATTAAACCAAAAAGTATTATATGTATGTTTATTATTATTATTTTACAGACAAATTTGTTAGTATAAAACTTTGACTTATTTTCATGAGGTACAAAGTGGGTTTTAAATTTCAGGAAAAACTACTTTAAAAAGTAGGTAAAAAAATTAATTTTTGTATTTTTTTTTCTTAATTTGGGACACCAGTATTGGAAATAGCTAATCTGTTCTAGCACCTTGCACGATTTATCACCAAAATTTGTATGTTAAATAAATTACTTTAGGAGAAGTTATTGATGTAGCTTTAGTTGTAGTTAACAACAGTCCAACTGACCAATATGTTTACTATTTTAATCTAAATTAGAAGTTACTCCTAGGTCTACGTGCAGACTAATGTGCATGATAAATTGCATGGGTTCAATGTAAGGACTGTAAATCAGCCTAGAAAGATCAACCAGTTAAACTTCTGTAATAATTCTTTCTTTTCAGCTCCTATAAAAGCTGTATTTCAATAAAACTTGCTTCCACCAGCCTTCTCAGAAGTAGACATGGTGAACTATGGCACCGGAGTGTCTTTGAGTGCACTTTTTTTCATTGGATACAACTTTCTCAAAGAAACAAATTGTTAGTGATTTTCTACTTACTGAAGCCTCAGTGTGAATAACATACTTTAAAACTGTTCAAGAAGGTGAATTACTTGAATGTCGTCTTAAACCAGTGTGCAAGATGGCACTTCATTTCAATAGTGTTGACTACACCCTTACTAATTCTGTCCTTTTGTTAGAAACTTTCCCCTTGATCTTCCACACTTCTGCGCTCTGCTTGAAGCTTGCTGTCTCTTTCCATTTTGACTTTTGAACTAGTGGCTAGCAGAAAGAAAAGGATAAGAGGACTCCCTGCACCCTATGTCTCTCTTCAGACAGGGGTATGGTGGTCTGCTCTGGTCTACTTTGGCAACCTGTCCCTCGTCAGCCCCCTTGAATCTGTTAGGTGACCAACTGCAAGTGTCCCAAACCTGTTAACGTATTGGTCTTGTCTTACGGCCGGTTTCGTGACCAGGGATATATCACATGACATAGACCTATTGTATAATAAAGCATTTATATAGTTGGTAATTTTTTCTGGTATAGTGCTATGTCTCTACAGAGTTTCTTGCTGATGACTAGGGAGAGGAATGAGCTGTTTTAAGTTCTTCAAATCGTGGTAATTCTACAATATATTTAAATGGCTTTAGTATTTTGAATTGGATCGTATATTTCAAAGAAATACTTGGATTGCAGCAGCTCCACTTAAGATTTAACGTTGTGTTGTGGTACTTGTAGATAGATAATGTCAACTCTTCAAAATGAGCAAGATCTGTCTGCATAAGAACAGCCTGTAGAAGAAAATTGCAGTGAATGAAAATGGGAGCATGAAGTCATGCAGTTGTACAAATATGTCTCAAAGTGCTTATACATTTATTTTGTGAATTGAGTACTGTTGATAGCATCTGCATCTGTCTTGGCAGAATTTAATCTGCAGCTGAAAAGAGTACTAGTCTCTCTTCCTGTTATGTAAATAAATGTAAATATTTCCCTTTAATTTAAATTTTATCCTTTAGTAAAAGCCACCGAGCCTTTACAAAACTCAAAGCAAGTTTTGCTTTTCTGTGAATTTGTTTTTTGTTTGGGCTGCTGCAACACCACCATTTCTTTGTAAGGAAAAGTATCTGCCATGTTACATATCTTACTCAATTAACTCTGAGTTTTTCTTACCCATAAGACACCTGAAGAAAGTGTCTTATGCACGTTTTATGTAGATGCTTGCAAAATTCCTTGAATTACGGGTAGCTGCGTAGTCTATCCTCAGCAGTTTTCAGTCTTATCTTTTGACCTTGTGTTTAACACTTTAGTTAGTTCAGTTAGAACTTTGAGTGTGTGTTTAACTCATTAGAAAATTTTTATTCATGTTGCACTTCAGGGCAGTTGATATGCAATATGCATTCCCGAAACATTACCACTGCTATATTTTGAACTTAGTATATTATTTTGTGTACAATGACCACTATATGTCATCTTGACTACTTGATGCCATCATTGTGTCTTTAAATATCAGCTTGACGTAGCCCTTTTCTTATTGGCAAATGCTTTTTGCCTGAAGCAGGTATTGGATGCAGTTTCTATCTGGAACAAGTTGTAAAGCCATTTTCCCTAAAGGACAGTAGTGCAAGATGCTAGGTGAATTTTGGGAACACTGAGACTCAACCTGACGTCTGACTATTTACAGGAAGTTTAAAAGACTTTTGACATTTTGACGAGTTACTGGTTTCTGTGTGTGGCTTTTTTCACGTCAGTAGCACCTCAATTGCCCCTGGTCTCAAGGTGAGACAATTAATTTATTTCTGGACTTCAGTATTTTGGTTGATCTTTTTGCTGTCCCCAGCAGCACTTTGGAGGCGATAATGGTTTGTTGTCAGTTTTCAATGACGCAGTTGGTCACCATTGGCTATTCAGGTTTCCAGTTCAGTTTGACACTCGATTTGTTAAGAGTTTCTTCTGAATGGAAGACAGCAGGCGGAATACTGAGCTGTTATAGCAGAAAAGCACACTCAGCTCTTCAGGAGCCTGAAACCAGTCCTTTTTATAAATTTTAATCAATTTTTGGTACAGTGTGTCACGCATTCTTGTGGCAGTCATCTTGAATCACATTTCTATCAAGCAGTCCTTTTAATGGTAATTTAATTAAACCATCTTTTCTCTTGTGCAGTATTTTTGTCTTGATCAGGGTTTTAATTCTACAAACATCGTGTTAATGTGTCTAGTTACTTATCAGTCACTCTGTCAACTGTTCCTGTTACATTATACAGTTGTAATCTCAACTGCAGGTTTTTGAGGCATTCGGTGCGTTGCTTTAGCTTGTATTGTGGTATCTAGCAAAACAGAAGACACTGTAAGCAGGATTTTATTGTGTTATGCAGAATGCTTAATCTGCTGTTCGGATTTACTTTACCAAACTATTTACCAATAGTTTGGACAGAACAAAAGTGTGCTGCATCATGAAAATTTGTACAACTCTGAAGGAGGAGTGTTTCTGCAATGCACTGTACTTGCTGAAAGCTCAGAGTAAACTGAAATAACAATAAGAATGTACAGTTGCAATGTGACAGCTGCTATAATTGTTCAGTTTACAAAACGTAGTAAATGGAAACACCGTTGTTTTAGTGATGAGACTTAAAATATTCTTTGAGGAATAATCTAAGGGAATGGTTTTCATCTTTGTTTTTCATATTTTTGGTTTGTGTTTGCATTGTTAAACTGCTTTTACTTTAACCTTTCATATAAGGAAGTATTTTATTATGTAAGATAAACTTCCTGGTGCTGGATTTGGTGTAATAAATGATAGTGTGAAGTTATTTTCTCATATGTAAGAATTATTTTTACATGTCGTCAAAATCTAAAAAAGCTGTTTAAAAGCCAAAGTACAGGGAGATGGTAAGATACAGAGTAATCTTCAAAGTCCAGTTTTTAGGAAGATCCTCAAAATAAGAATAGTACCTGATAAATTATATATTTGACTTGAATGAGTGGTTGGGTTTTTTGTCTGTTGCTAAGTATTTACTTGGAAAAGATGAAACCTAAAGGTACTTTGCACTTTCCATGAGATGTGAGCAGCTCTTCTGAGAATAAACTGAATGCAATTCATTATTTTGGTTTATAGTGATTCCTGTCATTTCAGAAGTTGGGGAACAGACTGGTGAGGTAGGTTACTCCAGCTCTCCAGCAGAAGCACCTCCAAGCAAGTCTCCATCAATGCCATCTCTAAACCAGACCTGGCCAGAATTGAATCAGAGCAGTGAGGTTAGTACTTTTGACCTATTTCATTGCTAGTCAATAACTAAGTTGTGTGTGCATCCATAATTCATCATAAGTGAACTGTTGGTTACAAATTGTGAAAAAGTTAGCAGGACAGTAGTCACAGGAAAGTTCTACATGTGTTAAATTATAAAAAAGGTAATGTTTTCCTTCTCATTTTCCTGTCTCATTGTGAGATGAGCTGCTGTTTAAAATGTTGTCATTAATGGTAATTAGGCTTTATATTAATCACAAAATAATCTCATAGTATTTATTGGAAAAGTTGAATTAATTTGTGGGTTTTTTCAAGTAGGGCGGGTTTTTGGTTGGGGGAGAGTTGTTACCTCTGAAGGGCTATTATAAGCAACACTTTTCCACTTTCTGTTTTGACACTTTTGCCTTTGACTTAGAATAAACCAATATTTTATTCAAAGAGCTACTTCAGAGACTCAGATGAATTCCTGATTGCAACCATACTACAAAAATGATGTAGGCTTATTTTTCATTATAAGGGGGGGGAAGGGGAAAAGCATTGAAACTATTTTTTGAAAACTCTTTTCCTTTAATAATCTGAGAGACTCAAGATGAATCTAAAACTTGTGTTAACTTTTAAGATAGTTCTGTCAGTAGCTGAGTATTATCTTACCCGCTTCTCTTACTGAAAGAGCTCTTTGTGTGTCTTGTTCCTGTGTTACACTTCAAGTGAATAGAAGGTTGGTACTAAAAGATTTAGACAAGCCAAAGGAGAGTCAGTGTGAAACAAAGTAAGCAAATTTTTAGAATTAACGTTAGGAGCAGAGGAAGCTTTCATCCTCTCAGGTGGAAGGACTTTGTCAAGTCTGCTGTTTCTCTTTAAAGCAAATGCCAGCCTCACAGTGATGTCCTTAGCAAATAAAAACTGTAGGAAGTGATTTAGTGATTCTTAATTGTTCTGCTCGATAGAGTGACTCTTAGGCTGCTGGTAGGAAGCTATGTTTTAGGAGGGTGGTGAGCAGATACTCAGCTGTTGCTAACAAGCTGTAAATGTCTGCAACTGTATTAAAACTTGCATTCATACATTCCCTCATGTTTGCAATAAAGATTTAATAATCTAGTAATTTGGTAAACTGCATTATAACTGAACAGATTCCTTCAGTGTCCAATGCAACTTAAAACAGTTGAATAAGGTAATTGCACTGGTGGAACAAAATTAATGACAATTCTGTCAGCCAAAACCTTGTCTTGCAAAATTGACTTTGTCCATTCAGATTGGTAATGCGGTATTTTTCTTCTGAAAATCTACTAAAACTTCAGGAGGTTTGGAGAAGTTCTC
Source organism: Rhinoptilus africanus (assembly GCA_013400135.1). NCBI lineage: Eukaryota > Metazoa > Chordata > Aves > Charadriiformes > Glareolidae > Rhinoptilus > Rhinoptilus africanus. The sequence continues at coordinate 451,015 of VXBO01009880.1, forward strand.
ATACTAAATATACTACCAGATACTAACTATACTAAAATGAGTTGAACAATTATTAAGAGTTTTACGTTCCAACACAAAGGATTTTCTTATTTTTCAGCTCTATTGCTTGCTTCTTGCTCTTCAGCATTTTCTTCTCAGCATGAGTCAGGTCAAAGTCCTCAAGACTTTAATGCCATGAAAAAACTTCTGGTATTACTGTAGGCAGCAGTCTAATTGTTTCCGCTTTGAACCTCTTACAACTGTCATCAGCAAATGAATTGATTGAAAAAGTTATGCATCTTTGGATCATCTGCCTTTCCAGGCAGATTCATCCCCATTAGTTTCAAAACTCTTACTGTCTTCTTTCTGTCTCATGGTTGGGTTTTAGATTCCAGTTGTTAGGCTCAGTTACTGTAAGCTCACAAGTAGGGACCAAGATACAAATCTCAAACTTCAGATTAAAGAGCACCATGACAATCCACCTAACTCTGGATATTACATGCTTCACACCCCACTCATCACTTCTTTCTCACTTCAGACGTGTTTCCTATCCAGTCTCAAGGCTGAGCACTAGGTTCTGAGAGCTGTAAAAAAATTGAAAAGCCTACTAAATTTTTCTTGAGAACAGTCTAGTGTCATATGGTCATATTAGCTATGACACAGATAACAGAGATCTGATCTTGAGTTCACAAAGGTTACACCTTGTTTCAAATGTCTTGGTGTTCTTTTTTAGTAAGGGTTCAGGTTTCTGTGAGTTTTACTTTCTAGCAATTATCCTTTTGAAAGTATTTTTGAAACATTTTTGCAGGTCCAGAAAAGTATTTCAGTTTCAGCTAGTAGGAGTTTTATCCTAGCAAATCGGTTGTATTGTCAGTGCTCTTAAACCTCACACAGAGTTTGAGATGCAGTCCAGTAGATCCTTAACACATGTAACTTTCGATTAACCAGGGAATTAGCAGTAACCAGCTTCCGGTAATATTTCGGGATGGAGCGCAAACAGCATCTTCCCAAGAGCAGTCAGGAGGTGTTGGTGTTCATTTGTGTGTGCACAGCTAGGGAACCTGAGGACAAGTAATAAATGTCCTGTAGTTTGGCTTCAGAGGAGTAGAATAAGAGGTAAATTCAGCATAATCTCTACAAAATAATATTTTAGCATTGATCTGAACTGTAACACAGATGCTGTATGCCTTTATGGAAGTTTTGAAAAACTAAGAAACCGTATTTCCATAATCAAATGGTCTGCTTGCCAGTCTCACTAGTAACTTTGAAACCATTGGCCAAATTGAGTTTAAAAGAGTAGTAGTGGTAGTCTTAAAATAAATATTAATGCATGTTTCATGAAAATGAGCAGCAAGAGGCCAAATCAGGGCAAAGACTGGCAGAAACTTGGCCAGTTTCTGACTTGGTAAAAACTGGATCACTCAACAGCGTAGCTCCAAACTACTTGCAGTGTTGCCCCTTCATGAAGGCGTGGAGTGACACAGAGATGAACTGTTTAATACAGGGAATGGACAGAGCAGTTAGGAAGGGAAACCTTACATCCTTACTAAAAAGGTTTCATTACATTCTGTCCATGAAGAGGGCAGTTTAGTTGGTTTGTTTTGTACATTTAAAAACAACAACAAAAAAACCACAATCAAAACCAGGAAAAAACCCACCCCTCCAAAAAAACCCGTGAACACTATCCTATAATCTTTGCCTTAATTTGAAATTTGAAATGAGGAGATAAGGCTCTGTCTCTGCAAGGAGTAGCACCATGCATTAAAGCACTTAGAAATGTAGTTAATATTTTTCTGAATTTATTTTGTGTTGATTGAAAACAGTTATTTAGGAATTTCCATAAACAGTTATTTTGGAAATAACTGGTTTAGACTAGGTTCGCCTACAGGCTATTCACTAAATATAATGTGGTGTCAAGGAGCATGTGAGATAACACCATATAGTTTATCCTGTATCTTCTGGAGTCATTTATGTTTATTTGCCTATAGAGATGGGACAAGAGTATTGATTTGTTTTCACAACTACACTAACATAATTTTTGTCAAACTTTCTGAGCACTAAAAATTTTGTATTTGTAATTTTTATTGTAGTGTTTGGAACTTGGTTAGTATTTACTTGTTATTTTACCAAAATATAACAAATTTAGCATTCCTGTTGTGATTTGTGATCTTGTTTCTGGATCACAGGCTAATTTTACGTACTTTGGTACTTTGTTGATCTGGTTGTGGCTGTAGCTTGACTTAATAAGCATGAGAACTCTTGACAACCATATATTGATACAGCATGCCTATCTCTTACAAAATTGTTCAGAAATTGACTGACTTGCTTTTAGCAATCAACAGTGGTTTTGAATTTAATTCTTTGCCTTGACAGTGATTTAGACTTGTAAAAATACTCTTTTACAGCATAGAATCACTTCTCAGGGGTTGCACTGGCAAGCTGAACTGGTGCAATTGACGTACTCTGCTCAGTGTTGATTTGTCTGGGATTTTGTAAGAAAATCGGCATTTACAAAATGTTGAAACTCAGCAGCTACAAAGCTGAAGAACCTTTCTATGGATTTTATAATTAGACACACAATGTGTGGCACTGATTTTATCTCTACAGTATTTGAATGGCTTAACCAGGTTTTTCACTTGTATGGCATATGCATATTTGCATTAGTAAACATGAACTCTGAAGGTACTTACTGTGGTGACTGTGCACCTGTATCTTCATTATGGGATGTGACTCTAAAGATTAATATTGACAGATAACAAACTTAGTCGCACAGCAATCTCGGACTGAAACAGAAATACTTAATGTGTATTCGTGTGCTTTCCAATTCAAGTACTGTCCAGTGCAAATACAGTACTTTCCAGTGCAACTTCTATGCTAAATCTCCTCAGTGATCTTTTACTCCCATCTTTCTCATCATGCTGACTTCTCTCCTCTGTCTGTTCAGCAGTGGGAGACATTTAGCGAACGCTCTTCAAGCTCACAAACTCTGACCCAATTTGATTCTAACATTGCACCAGCTGATCCTGTAAGTCAATCACTTAGCTTGCTTGTTTGAAATTAATTTTATTAACACTGAATTTCCATTCATTGTATTTAGCTGTTAATGCATGATTCCATGGACTGCTTTTTGGGGAATGGTGGCAGGCTTCTTAATTTTTGTACCTATTTTAGGAATATAAATTTTCTAGTATTGCTTATGTTTAATATCTGAGTGCAAAGACTGCTTTTTTCCCGTGATTTTGATATAATACAACACTGCTATCAAAATCTGTATTACAGTGTATCTGTATTATTTAAATTTTTTTTTCTAAATATTTATAAGTCAACACAAGGGCCACTCCCAGTGATAAACAGTCTTGTTTTAGATTTTTGTCTTCAGTGCTGTTTTGATTTTTCAAGTTGCAGAGCTTGATTTGCACAAACTCTTTGTTGACAATGCTGACTTCACTGAAAAAACTACTGGGCTTTAATGGGTGTGGTATTTCATATTCCTAAGGTTTTCACCAAGCTACTTTTATTAATAAGGCTTTTAGCATTTCTGCAGCTCAACCTGTACTTTTCTAATGCTTTACTCAGTGGGGAGTGCTCTGAAAGATTATGTAGTTAAATATCTTGCCAAGTTTGGGAACCAGAAATTCACTAGTGTTTCAAGCTCTGCTGGTTTTAAACTTCACAGCATGTGACATTGAAGCAGTTCTGAAATGCATTAAATTACTTCAGTATTTAGCTGCTGCTTTCATCCTGCTTTTCTTACAAATTAGCACTGTTAGTGTTCATTTTAATTTAATTAATTATGGTGTTAGTGTCCATTTGATGATATAAAAAATATAATAGGTGTACATAATATACATTTAACTGCTTTTTGTATTAAAAAGGTCACTTCTGAAAAGATAAAATACATAAATATACGTATATTTTAAATACATTAGTGCTCCACTCTGAGTTAACACTGATATTTATGTGGAAATAGTATTTCTAGATGGTGGAAGCTAGAATTCAAACTGCACTGTTCCCTCTGCTCAGAATTGCCCTTAGTAAACACTTAAAACAAATGAAAAAGTCATACTTAAAGAGAAAACCAGTGAAACGCTTTTCATCCGAGAGAGATTTTTTTGTTTAAATTTACTGTATTTTTATGTTTTAATGAACTAAACATGATGGAAATCAGTTTATAGTTGTTTCTCACTATGTATAATTGCTTGACAGTAAAAAGCTATTACTATCACAATAAGGTAATAAAGCTATTACTCCACAATAAGATTGTAGTTTATTTTTATACATAATTATAAATGACAGAAATCTGAAGTTTGAAATTTTTTCCCGTATGTTGATAATCTAGAAAGTAGAAACAGTAGTGATATATGGAAAACTCATATATAACCATATATATTTGTGTGTGTGTGCATGTGTGCATAAACAGAAATTCAATAGAAATACAGAAAATATACTGGGAGATCACATTCTGAGTTGTTTTCTTACAATGCTTGTAGCTGTGAAAAATTTTAAAGAATGGTGAGCATCTTCACTCCTTGCTAACAGACTTTGGGAGTAGATACTTCAGAGTCTTTATTTTCATATGTAAATAAGTACAAATGACAGCAAATTTTCGTTATGAGTGTGCAGACTTCTAATTTTAGCAGTCTCAACAGTGATGCATAGGACTGATTTATTGAGCTACTGCTTTTCCAAATGAGAGAATCAGCTTTCTCCTGTTGTTAATATCTGACTGTAGAGTAAATTCATAGACCACTTTTCTGTTTTTGTTGGAAAAGCAGCTGCTTTGGAGGTAAAAAAAAGTGGAATGAATTAAAACAGTACATTCATCCCCTGGTATGGGAACATAATTTGCCTGTTGTAAGTGAAAGTTGGTAACATGTTAAGTTGTTTTATGTAAAAATAGATTCATTATCTGAATTATGAATTAATAAACTATTTGAAAATATCTTTAACTATTCAAGACATGATTTTTGTAGTAGCTGCACATTCATCTACAGCAGAGGACTGAAGTAGCTACAGCAATAGTGATCTTTGCATAATAATCTCATTGCAAGGGGGAAAAAAGGCAATATATTTTAAAGCCATAATTATTCCTAAAAGCATGGTGCAATAAGAATGTTTGCGCTGCAACTAGAAAGTGGTTTTAAAAAGTTTATATGTGCAACAAGAGTAGAGCAAGTCAGTTTAAGCAGTTTTAAAAAATACTAATGTAAATTATGCTCTGTGACATTGATCTACTTGAGTAGTCAGAGATGAAATTTCTAATACTAGGGTAGTTTTGAAACTACTTGTTATTGCTAGGGTTAGAATATAGTCTGGGAATTTTTGTGTGCTGCCATTATCCCACCCATTCATATATTCTGAATATACATGACAGGAAAAAATCTCAGACGGATATGTCCATTTTTTTAGGTAATGAGCAAATGTAGAAGTTTGGAGATTATTTTTTAAGCTATCTACGTTTAGTCTCCAAACCAAATGGAAAGAGCTGTTTATAAAGTACATGAAAATGGAGTCCCTTGTCTGAACTAAAAAGAAAATGCTTCAGTGTAAGGTCAACACCTATCTAGAGATGTATTCTATAGGATTATTACCCTAAAGTTTAGCATATTTTACTATTTTTAAAACGCCTGAATCTATTTGTCTTAAACTACTATGAAGTACCTATTTTATAGAGAATTACTCACACTATTAAAAGAAGCTATAACTTTCTGAGCCATCATAAAGAAAGCTGAGTGGGGTTTTGAAATAGTGAGTTTTGGTTTGGGTTAGGTTTTCGAAGGTGGGCTTGCAGTAGCAGGTATCTAGTGTGCCAAAAATGGTGGAAATCTGGTAAAATTCAGATCCTATTTACAATGTCATTATCTACAGAAACATTTCTAGTGCCCTTTTAAAGTAGTATGCTAGGTTACACCTTAAAAATCGTTAAGAGAACCTTCAGCTTATAGAGCTTTGCTTTTATGGGTATATTCAATTCCCTGGAACTGTGTTTTAAAAAAAAAAAAAAAGAAGAAGAACTCTTGCTCAGAAATTACATTTTGCATGGTGTCAGTGACTCTAATAGAGCAATTTAAAACTAGATTACATCACTTAACTCTGATCTCCTCCACAGGACACTGCAATTGTGCACCCAGTTCCCATAAGAATGACTCCAAGCAAAATCCACATGCAGGAAATGGAGCTTAAAAGAACTGGAAGCGGTAGGATATTTTCTTTTGCTAACAAGGAGAGATCTGTAAAATTAGAATTGGCATTGCTTCCTTAGATGTGCTGACTTTTTTTTCTTCTTCTTAGGTGAATATATCTGGAGTTGTAACTAGCATAATTAATGAGATTCACTGAGTTAAGAATTAAAGTAAAGATTAGGTAAAGATTCCCAACTCTTAACACTGAGAAATAGAAGTAGCACTATTACAATGTAAAACTTTTGGTGTATGCATTATTTTAACTTTAAAGTGTTAAAATATGACAATTTTAGTCCTAAGTGCAGGACTTCAGATAAGGGCAGAAAACTAATGTAAATCTTTGGCATCATAAGTAAAGGCTGGTTCAAATACATTTGTTTAGACTTGTTTGTCTATCTAGATCACGCCAACCCTACTAGCCCACTACTTGTGAAACCACCTGATCTCCCAGAAGAAAACAAAATGAGTTCATCTGTAAAATTTACATCTGGAAATACAGTTAGTAAGTATCAAAGTACTTTCTGATCTCATTTTTTACATTATGCAAAATGTAGATCTGGTATATTCTTCAATGAATGAAAACTTGCTAGATAGGATAAGTTTATTTCTTTAGAGCTTCTGCTAAGAATAGAGACATTTCTGATACAAAGTTTGTATTAAAAGTAGTAATTTTAAAAGTTGTATTGATGTCACTGGAGATGTGTTCCTGCCATATGTGTTCACAGAATCACGAATTTCAGAGTTGGA
>VXBO01009883.1:0-37421 GCA_013400135.1 Rhinoptilus africanus
TTCTTGAACTGAGGGGCCAAGAATCCAAGAATCTGCCCAGATAGTTTTTCAGACATGGCAAAACAGCTCTGCAGAGGTCTTCAGGCCCCCAAAAGTGCTTCTCACAAGAACAGAGTGTGGCCTATGATATCAAAGACCATGAGAACAATGGATATATTGACATAGCATGTGTGTGGGAAGAATACAAGTGTCATATCTTGATTTTATGTCATGACTGAAAGTCCACTGTGTGTGTGAATAGACCCGGAGTCATGTAAAATAGATTGTGACCCAACTGTTGCCCTGTCTACTGTGCTCTGTGGGCACAATCAGTCCACACTAGAGGAGTCTGGCCATGAGCATGATGGATGTAAGCTAATTGTCCAGAAGAAAAGGGATTCTTCTCAAGAGCAGGTCATAAATATAGTATCAGTTATCAGAAATCATGAGTAACAAGCTTGATGAAATGCTCAGACATACTTTTGAACAGTGATGAGTCTTTTGGCTGAAAAAGTAAAAGTGTAGAAGATGGTGAAAACAGTGAATACGTTGGTATTTTGAGGCACACCTCATTGGTTTTGATTATTATGAAGAACAGTGATTCTACTTAAATAATCTGTGTTGAAATATTTGGAAGTCAATCAATTTGTTTGCTAAAACCAGCTCACTCCTAATTTTCAGTTCCAAATGTCATAACGTAATTATGGACACAGTGGCATGACTTTCTTGCAGTCCACTGGATTACTTTTTATGACAAGCATGTTCCTCTAAAATAGATTTCACCAAGTATAGCAGTTATTCTACATTCAAAGTTCAAGGAGAGCATGTGATCCATGATGCTAATGCTATTTTGTTGACAGGACTTTTAACAGTAAGCAGTAAAGATGTATTTACAAACATGATGACTATTAAAAGAAGTCTCAAAGAGATGAAAAACATTTCTAGTAACCCATATCATACCATTCTTACAGGACAGTAAAGAAGCATGAAAAACATAATGAAAGAAAAGGTGGGAAAAAAAATGAATAAATGAATGAAAATCAAGTAAAAGATTTTAAGTTTACATAATTGAAGTTTGTCATTGTATGTTTTCTGTAGCCAGATGCTTAATGTGAATTTTTTGTTTGTTTTCTAAATGTATTGCCCTCATTTGACATCCAAGAACACATTTCAAAACTGAGAACAAGAAACAGAGATTTAAGGTTGATGATGGATATATTATGATCAACTAAAATTTTTATTCATGCCTCCTGATGGGGCTTTTGAAAATATGCATCAATATATCATCAAACCCATTTTTAAAAATGGTAAAAAGGAGGACCCTGGGAACTAGCGACCAGCCAGCCTCACTTCCGTGCCTGGTAACATCATGGAACAGATCTTCCTCAAAGACAGGTTGAAACATACTGAGAACAAGGAAGTGATTAGAGACAGGCTTTAAACTGAAAGACGGTAGATATAAATTGGATATAAGGAAGACATTTTTTACACTACAGGTGGTGAGACACTGGAACAGATTGCTCAGAGAAGTTGTGGATGTCCTATCATTTCAAGTGTTCAACATCAGGTTGAATGGACTTTTGAGCAACACGATCTAGTAAAAGATGTCCCTGTCCATGGCAGGGGGTTGGACAAGATAATCTNGCATCAGGTTGGACAAGATGATCTTTAAAGGTTGTGTACGACACAAACCATTCTATGATTCTATATTGTTCATAAAAAATATAATTTTGCTTGGAAATAGATTGAGCAATTTGATGGATCTCCATCATTTTACTTCTTGATTCAATCTAATTCTTAAGCACTAAAAAACTGAGTCTTGATATCATTGGGAATGAAAGGAAATTAATACATTATCTTCTAGCTAGAGAGAGAAATGAAGAGTAATTGGAATTTGTTAGAAAGAAAATCTTTCAGCTGGCCAAAATTAGTACTTTATAATACCATCTTTCCTAATAACAATTGAAGAAGTTGCTGGAACCTCTGACTGCAATAGACAGAAAAAGTAGAAGAATAATGGTCTCCTTAAAATCGCTTTGACATCATTGATGTGGCAAATTTGGATTGAACTCACTCTTGTGGCACACCATTGGATCTGTAATATAAATCCTGAGATTTCTTACTGAGAGAATCAGTTTTTATAGTTTTAAAAACTTTATCCAATCGCACAAGGGAATGCCCTCAAAAGAATTGAACAGTGTGGTCTAAGAAAGCTTAACACTAAAGATTCTCTTTGGTGCATAGTAAAAAAAGACAGCATTTGGCCCTGATTAAAAGAAGGAACATAGAAAGAACATATTAACATAGAATAAAAAGAACATATTTACATAGAATATCTTTTATGAATTTGTTCACTTGTGCTGCCTCATGTTTGGTAAGATATATGTCCTGAAAGTATACTTCCTGAATCATGTACAAAAGCTGTTCTTTACACTATCTCACTTAATACTTGCCTCAGAACTATATGATACCTTAAGTGAAATTGAAGTCAGCACTGGGGGGAGAGAGATTCTGCCTTCTGATGTACATGGTATGGTTTCATTACTGCTGTGTGGGCCACCTACATGCCTCTGAGGAGATTTTACTTCAATCAAGTAATGCCACCTAACGTTATGGGAGTAGAACATTTCCAGTATTGCAGGTACTGCAAATCTGTGCTTAAACTCAGAAGAAAAGAACATGGAAAAAGGAACAGAGAGGGAGCATAAAACTGCTAGACAGACCTGTGGCAGTAAGCAAAGTTCCAAACCTGAAAACTATTGTATTGACAGTTTGGCAATGACAAAACAGAAATATGAAATCACAGAAATATCTTGATGAGCAGACTGCTTGATATATCTTTGCTTCATCAGATAGGATGAAAGCCATTAGAAGGAATTACGGACTAAAGAGAAATAAGCTGCCTGTGAGGAATGCATCAACATGGTAGTTTGCCTTGTTTGAATGGAGTGATGTATCTTGAAATTATTTTGTGATTAGAACCTGAGTGATGACAACACTATGTCAAACAGAAGAAAGCTTTGCTACTTTAAAGGATGTCAGTAAAGACTATTAGACACCTACTTCCAAACAGAGGATGCCTTTCTGATGAATTTCCCAGAAGCTTTTTCAAGGCCTCACATATGAATTTGTAATTGATAGACTAAAGATTTTCATAAATTTTGAGCAGTGGAATCACTACTCTTTAGCAATATATATCTAGTTTAAAATGTAATGTTGAAATCTGGAATAATTCTACCTGGTAAATTATCACAAACTTGATAAAAATTCTCCATCCAAAATATTTTAAATTTTGGTTTTTGATCCACAATTTAAAAATAAATTACATTCATATAGGTAGAAGTCCAAGAGCAGTAAAAAAATGCACATGCATACATGTTATTCTTTTTATCTTATCATTAGTAGTATCCTCTGGTTGTGTGTCTTTCCCTCTCTTTCAAAAGAGAAGCAGTTTTCAGTCTGCTTTGTGCCTACTTGTGGTCTCCAGAGTGCTATTCAGCACTCATGCTTCCAGTCTGTGTACTTGCCAAAAAAGGCATAATTTCTTAAAAGTTGCAAAGTGCATATTACATACTGCTTTACCTTAGAAGACATGCAGGAAATGTCTGTTGAAAAGTCTCTCTGACATTTTTCATGATAAAATCTTGTTTTCAATTGCTTACAGAAATTAAATAAGTATCTGCTGAGTACATGGATTATCACATTTCTTAGAATTTGGTAAATTAATTCACAAAATCTCATGCTCCTTCTATACAGAAGCTGCAGATTCACAGAGAAATGGAATATTTCAGGGATGCAGGAATTGAGAAAAACCCCCTCTCTATTGATACAGACAATTCAATGCTGAACTCTGAGTTCACATCTCCCTTTTGGTTATGGCAACAGAGTGTGCTGGAGAAGAAGCAAACAAAAAACTCAGCCCAAATGTGGGGGGTGGGAAGAGATTAAAATAATAAATGCAAGAGGTAGAAGTAATGATAAAGAAAAAGAGAAGGAAGTCAGAACCATAGGAAAACCACTGGATGCCATGGGCAGTGACAGGATGAGGAGTAAGAAGAGGGAACTTAAGATGGTGTGGAAGAAAAAAGTAGTTGTGTGGCTTGATATACAAAAGTCAAGGACATAGCTGTGTCTGTTGGTATGATAGCAAAAAATAGCCTAGGAAGATTCACCAGGAATTAATTTTCTTACAGTATATCGTTCTGTCCTCATGGCCTTCAGCATAGACTGCTGTAGTATGCATATTTGCACTCTTGGATGTGTATGCAGATTTGAATCTATCCTTGTATGCTCTTCCTGTAAGGACTCAGCCTTGGATATGACTTCTTTTTCAGACAGTGGTCTCCACTTGAAATGCTGTAGACTATACCTTCAGGAGAATTACAAGGAGAGATGAACAGCGTATATACTTGTTTCACCTCTCATATGTAGTGTTTCTTCCTTGTTTAGGTAACTAAGAAGGCAGCAGACACTTGTACTTTTCAGTCATTTTCAACATAGACAAAGTCAATACTAGAGCCTCATCTATTGCCAAAGACCAAGCCTTTGTTACTAATATCCTGCTACTTCTCCAGAGGAAAGGAGTGACAACATTCTTTGTCAAAGTCAAATAGGTGCATAAGTTTTTTGTTACCTAACTGATTTCAGTGTAGTTTGGTTAAAAACACAAACAAGAATACAATTTGGAACATAAATACTAGGAAGTGTGACAGAAAAAGGACAGGCAAGAACACACACTTAAATGGACATAAAATTACAATAGATTATCTCAAGAACTCCTCTAACAGTATGTGAATTCTCCTGAAAAGCAGAAGATTACTGTAAAAAGCATGAAAGGCAAGAGACGTAGAATGGATAACACTAAAAGTGTATATAATCGTCATTAAATTCTGCAAGTGATGGTTTAAGACAGAGGGATTATAAAATAGTAAAAATAATGCAAGAATTTATAAAAGACAGCAAAAGTGAATAGAGGAAGGAATTAAGTAAATGTTCAAAATGGAGAACAGGTTTGCCTTGTGGAAGTTCAAATAATCTAAATGTGATCATAGTTTTAAGTATGCACGTGGAGTGAAGGGAAAGTTCTTGTGATTTTTTTTTTTCTGAAATAAATTATTAGTGGATATACAGAATTATTATAAGGCAGGTCAGTCAGTATACTGTAGTTCCACTGGAGATGAAGCTTTTAACAGTTGTTGACCTTCCACAGAAAACTGGAGAAAATCAAGTGAATGAAATTATCAGAAAAAAGCATTACATCTACTGGTCATTTGATTAATCTCAAATGTTTTTTGGTCTTATGAATGCCAAAGAAGAAAAAAAAATAATTTACCAGAGTTATATGATTTTTCAGGTATCAGCAGGTACTTTTCACATAACTTATTAAAAAGTACGCATAGAGAATAATTTGCTCGGTTTTTTTCCAACTGATGCTGCGTTCAGATATAAATGCTGTCTTCTAGGCAAAAAAATATTGAATATATTTAGTTTTTTAAAGATCACAAAAAGGTCAAAAGCCATTCAGTACAGTAAAGCTGCAATTCAAGGGGGAAAAGTCCTTCTCCTTACAGAGAAAACTGAGAAAACTCACCAAGTATTGCTTATTATCAGTAACTCAGAGACTAGACTGTCATCATAAGCAGTTTCCAGAGGTGTAGAGATCACAAGTTTTGGAACATTTTTATGTTTAACTTTTTGATTAAAATGTCTTTTTAGTAAACTTAACCAACCATCACAAAACTTTTTCTGTATCTTTATTGAGGTCCAAAGTCTGTAGTTTCCCAAGATAAAATATTCTTCTGTCGTTGTTATAATGTAATATATGATTCTATTATATATAATATCAATATGGACATGGGGGAAAATTAAATAAATTGAAACTATTGAATTGAAAATATTCACACAAGTCAAGCAGGTTTAATCATCCTATTTATATAACAATATAAGTTCTCATTTTACTTTTTACTTCACTTGAGTACACTAGGGAAGGGCTCAAAATGCCAATCAGTACATGCACAACAATTATTTCAGATGGTTCAGAATATTTTACCTGTTTCTTGGTCTTTATCTTTCCTCAGAAATTGCTCAGGGTGTAGAAATTATACTGCACATTGTACTACTCCATTGAGGTATCTCTGAAGTTAATTCAGTGTCATGTCATCGTAATTTAAAGCAGAAAATGCTTCACTCTGCTCTCATAGATGTTTTAAAAGGTCAAAATTATCCATTCACTTGAAAGATATGTGGTCATTCTAATTTATGTCAATAAAGGCTTTCTTATTTCCATGTTCCCAATCCTATGCCATAGAGTAAGATTCTCCTAAACGTGAAAGTATTAAGTAATAATTTATGCCTATATACTGACATAGCTGTTGACCTTCAGTCTTACACTCAACATGTTAAATCTGAATTACTGGATAGTACGTTGTGCTTTATAATGATTCATTCCTCCGCCATAGTGCTATAGGTGAGGGAAGGACCTACATAATATTATCACAATAAATGACTTCTCTGCAGGTAAAATAACTGCATTGTTATAGTGAATCCTTACCATTTCCTTATAAATTGTTATGCATATAGAGAATATAAGACAAGTCTTGTCCTCGTGGCAGATGAAAACGTAAAATAAAATAAGATGGTTTTATTTCTAGCTCACATTCCTGTTCAGCATCCATCTGGGAACTGAATGTTTAACAGTGCTGATACCACATGGCAAATGTCTTCCACCTTTATAGCTTTATATGCATTAACAACAAAAGCATTTCCTTTTAAAAAAAACCAAAACACACATATTATTATCTAGCATTTTCATTTGAGATGCAACTTCATTTTCACAAAATATTCTCTTTCGAAAAATATTTCGAAAAATATTCACCTTCCACCTTTATAGCTTTATATGCATTAACAACAAAAGCATTTCCTTTTAAAAAAAACCAAAACACACATATTATTATCTAGCATTTTCATTTGAGATGCAACTTCATTTTCACAAAATATTCTCATTTCCACAGGAACTGCAAACATTTATATAATATTAATGGACTTCTAAAAGCATCATCAGCATCTCCATAGGAATTCTTTCAGTACTGATTCTAGAAAACTAGTATTTCCTGCTATCTTATGTTGAATTATTTTGCTTTCATATGTTACATTTCCTGAAGTCAGTGATCCTCTGATTTATTAACTGTATCTCCAGCTATGGCACTAGACACAGGATACCTATGTCTATTACTGTTCTTCTGTGTGAGCTTTGGGAAACTCTCTCCATGGTGTAGATATCCTCTTTCTACCTGTCCAGTGACAGAGCTCTGAGCGTACCAACAGGCGCTGCAGCTGTTCCTCACTGTGTATTTAGTTACCTGTGATTCAGGCTAGTTCTGGTCTGGTGCAGCTATGGGACCATGGGCCTGACTGCTGGTCAAGATCTGTGAGAAGAAAGGTCCTGCCCTCATCTCATGGGAGCTATATGGAAGCTCAAGTGCTCAGCCTTGCTCTTGAACTGAGCCATGCTGCAATTGTGGACCTTGTTTTCCTAACCTCTTGCCCTAACCATCAGCCCTGCCCCAGAGCCTGCTTCATTGTTGTTGCCTCATCTGGATGTCTGCAGCCCATGGCCACTCCTGGTCCCATTCAGATGGACCTGCTGGGCACAGTGAGGCTAGGCTTAGCTGGAGAGGGGAGGGCAAGGCAGGGGCCCACTGGCTCATGGGCATTCTGTAGTGATTTGCATGAATTAGACCCAAGTTAGCATAGCTGTTAGCATAAGTCTAGGAGCTCTAACCAACATTTTGTTTTAACAAAAGAGACAAATTGTGACCAAAACCTTTTCCCAAATACCAGAATGAAACTTGAATGGGTTTTGTGTGTTCAAGGAACTAGAAAGCTGAACTATGCAAACAACCTGCTGATCGACAAGTGCAAACATGCCCAGAAGTGTCCTTGATTATGGTACCAACAATGGCAACAGCACATGAGAAAACAAAAGCACAAGTTGAAAACACTAGTCACCAAGGAAATATTATCTACCCAATCCCATAACTTGGGAAACTAAAGAAATTTAAGAGACACTCCAAGGAGAGAGGAGGTGGAGGGAACACAAAATAAAGAAGAGTCTGAAAAACCTTGGGGGAACCATGGGGGCCCAATTACCTTGCCTTAGGATTTGGGACCATCCCTGCAACACTCATGGGAAGCTAGCGAACAGGAGAGAAACTCCAAGGGACTCATGACTGCACACACCATGGTTGGCATGGAACCCTGCAGACCATGTCTGGAAGAGCTACGCCGACCCACCCAACTTTTCTCCTGGACCACGTTGCATCTGGAACATGGAGGTCAAGTAATTTGTAAAACTGTATATTTGTCTGCTATTCAAGGGTTTTGGTATTCAAATACATTTAGTCTCCACAGTGTCATTTGGTCTTGAACTGCAACACATCCTTTGGTCCTGACTACTCTTTCAACATGGAGGACCCCCTCTTTCCCCTGACAGTTTGACTGTTCAAATTCCAGGGCAATGTTAAAGTTTCTGCCGTAAGTTTCAATGGTACCCAGTGCGGCAGGTTCCTGACATATGTGGAGGCTTTCTTTGGTATCATAAAGCAAATATCCCATCATACTAATTATTCATTACACTTAAGTCTATTTGTCCTATTTGTGTGCTCTTTTATTTTACCCTGTATGTTCCTGAGTATTTTTTTTCGAAGTCCTATGCAGTTGTCATAATGCATGAAAAAAGATCCTTTTTGCTGTCTAGGAGCTACTGTAATTACATAAGGTATTTTGCTGCTATGAATCACCGTTTCCTATTGATATTTTTGGTTTGTGTGTAAGTTTTGTTCTGAATTTTTGAGATGTTTATTTTACATGATTAGATGATAGGAGCTGAAATGGACAACTCTTTTTATATGAATAGAAGGAAATAAAAAAATTATACTAATGAGTTGTGAGTGTTATTAAGTTGGTTTTACAGTGCTATCCATGAAAGATCTATGGAAGAACCTCTTTATTGTTGTGTATCCCACTCTCATATAAAAAAAAAATTGTCCTTCTTGCCTATTTACACAGGAAGGATTAAATGAACATCATCTTGTTCCTTTATTCATTTAGGTTATTAGCGGGTTCAGCCACTGTGTTTTATGTAATTATGAAAGTCTGTTATGATAGTGGTCTACCTGAAAATGAAGCAATGGATATTCAGGATACTTCTGTGAGCATCTTGATATCAAATGCTCACAAGTCTTGTAATTCTGTTATTCTGTATTCTGTTATTGTCCTACACACAGATACGCAGTGGTTGGTTCAATTTAAAAATTCGATTCATGATGGGAAGGCATATGTTGGACTACAGTGGAGAGGAGAGGACTGAAGTTATTGTAGAATTTGAGAAAAGTCTTTCCTTATCTCAGGGGTTGAGTGTCCCAGGAACAGATCATATTTTTTATTTTTCTTCTACAGAAAAAAGAGAAAATAAAGAAAAAGATTAATGCGTGAAGATGACAATGATGATGATTCTCGTTATTATTTTAGTATATCTTAGAAGACTCAGCTTTGATCAGAAATACCAACAAGGTAAGGAGTCCACAAGTCCTGGATATTTAATCTAAATATTCTTTATAGCTGTAGACTGTTTTCTATGAACTTTGATGATAGTTATTTCCTAAGAACTGGAGGAATTTATGATCTATGTATCATAGAATCATAGAATAGTTTAGGTAGGAAGGGACCTTAAAGACCATCATGTAGAGGCAAATGTTTCATTTAAAGTATAAAATGAAAAGTTAATCATGTTAACAGTTAAAATTATTATGACAGTTTTGCTGAAACAGGTCAAAAAATTTCTCTTGCTCTGAAGCCAAGTATAGAAAAATATGAGCTCCCTACCCAAATTCCCCTTCAAATCCTCAATGACCTCAACTGAAATTAAGATGCTGGGGGAGGGAACTAGATGTGGGAACTCAGTGCTAACAATCCCAGTTATTATCATAAGGTGCTCATTAGTTACCCACCAAAATACTTGTACTATAGTGATTTCCAGATTGCTAATCTCATAGAAGTTGACAAAGAAATCATGATATGGAATAGAAGGAAATATGTTATCACACTCTGCTTTTTTAGATTTTATTCCCTCTGATTATTTTTGAAAGACAGTTGTGTAATGTGTTTGTTTAGAGACTCTCGGCAGCTAATCATACTAAAATACAAGAAATTCCTTAGTAGTTTTTCCTCAACATTGTTTTTTCCTTTTTGATACTAAGATCACTCCCGCTCTTGAAATACGCAGTTTATTTGGTGTTGAAATAAATGTTTTTAGTAAAGTTATTTTTATAAATTCATGGAAATGACATTTGAACCAATAGTAAGTGTAGAGCTGTGATTCATTTTGAAATAAGAGACATGAAAGTGCAGTTCTCCAAGGAAAGTGTACCACTGGCTTTACCCCTGCCTCAGTGAAGATGCAGTGGGGACAGTCTCCAGCTCCTCACAGCACTGTCATGTCCAGCCATGGGCCCCAGCAGGCCAGGCTCATCCACAGGCCCATGTCCTAGCCTGGCCTCAGCCTGTTCCCATCTGTAGAGAGGTGCCCAATGCCTGAGGTGAGCCTGACCCAGTGGCTCCTGACTTCCCTGCTCCTGGTTAAGGTGGTGGGATGGGTCCTGATTGCCAGGCTCTGCCTCCCTGATGGATGTTGGGGAGCCCCTGGCGCTTCTGGTCTCAGGGAGCTGACAGTGGCCATGTTGCCCTAGTACTAGTTTCACTATGCAAATTCAAATGCACCCTTCATCAAAGCCAGAAATGTGAGTACAGGAGACTAAAATGTTACTTGGCACAATTCCTGTCATTGATTCCCAATTGTAGATGGGATCAGCTTATTTTCATCATTAAAATCTGTATTTTTGGTGTGGGAGGCTGCTTTATCTGACATTATTTGACTTAGTGGATAAATCTTTTCCTGGTTTTTTTGAACACCATGGGCTCAAATTAAAGTGTTCAGCGCGTGTCTTTTTATTTTCACTTTGAGTGACAGATATAACCATAATCTCAGTCTTTAATTTTCTTTATCATCCGATACCAGGCTGTGCCTGACACATTTCTGCAAAATTTTTTCCCTGCAGGAAGCAGTAAGCTATTCAGTAAAATTCCTTGATTTCACAGCAAAGTAGCATAATCTCTGTAGGATTCTTTTTTTCTCTCTTTTCTTTCTTTCTTTTTTTTTTTTTTTTTTCATTGGGCAAATTCTCTTCATTGCTTCTTATGGTATCTTTTGCAACAGAGATGCATCTACCTAATGGGTTTGTAATTATCAATATTTATAAGGCCATGAGAACTACTAATACTCCATGGGGTGTCTAATTTCCAACTTTATTGCTTTGTAACAGACTAGTGAGCAAGCTGGTGTGACTGAATCCATCTGAAAGACTTTTACATGAAACACAGCTGGTAAGTGTAATGTGAGGTGATCAACTCTCTCTTTTTATTTCTTCTGTGTGAAAAAAGGAGTAAAACTGGATGTACTATTAACATGCACAGGAATGTACTGGATGTACTATTAACATGCACAGGAATAATGAAATTTCAAAGAGTAAAAAACCTGTATCATACAAACAAAACAAAATGTGGTTTTCTTACCAAGAAGTTAATATTTGAAAAATATAAATGATACAGGAAGAGTTAATTTGAGTCACTCTGTATTCCTGCTCATAAACACAGCAGACGAATAGAGAAGTTAATAGCAATGTCACAGTGCAGTAGGAGAAACATTAAGAAATATTGTGTCTCTATGCTGAGTAAATGAATGTAAATCAAAATCATAAAGTGAAAATCCAGCTGATATGATATTGTTTAAGGGGTTTGTAGCTCTGATTCTGTTTAATTACCAGCAGTTCTAGATTACTCATGGAAAAACTAGATTTTTCTTTTTCTTTTTCTTTNTTTGCTTTTCCTGTCAGAAGTAGTAGAATTTTTATTTTTTATTATATTTTTTATTTTGACCTTTAATTAATCATTTTGTATTTAATTATATTATAATTAACTAGAAATAATTAATTATAAACCAGCTTTTGTTTTTGATTCTTCCCACTGAGACTGTTCCACTGATTTAATTTTCTAAAAAATAATGATTGACTAGAGTTAAACTGACGTTATAGTATAAAACTGAACTGTTCATTGTTCTGAAGTAGTGTGTGTGAAGGAATTGTGTTTGGAAAGCACTTCCTGAGATAAAGATTAAACATATTTACAGAAATGTATGGTTTTGGCAACTGATAGCTCTAAGTGGAAAGATGTGATATCTTTTGATATCATTTTCATGTAGGATTCACAGTCTTAAGAACATTTCTTGTGAAAAGTGAGAAGGTTTTCTCCTTGCTTTTAAAACCATATGACACCTTCTCTTTTGTAATTTTTTTTCCTAGCAGTGAAGCATCTGTGCTCATTGAAATATAAAGGAAATTGAACTTTTGATTTGAAAAGAACGAGATACAAATAGAACATTTTACCCCTTCCTTATTATATTATTCTAAAAATATCTCTAACAATTTGGTTTTTAAAAATTTGATTCATTCTTATGTCTTAGAATTGTAGAATCATAGAATCGGTGAGGTTGGAAGGGACCTTTAAAATCATCAAGTCCAACCATTAACCTACCCTGACAAAAAAACCACTTCTAAACCATGTCCCTAAGTACCACATCTACCCTTTTCTTAAACACCTCCAGGGATGGTGAATCCACCACCTCCCTGGTCAGTCTATTCCAATGTTTAATAATCCTTTCAGTGAAAAAAATGTTTCCTGATATCTAATCTAAACCTGCCCTGACATAACTTGAACCCGTTTCCTCTTGTCCTATCACTTGTCACTTGTCTTGTTTAGCAGTAATTCCTAAGAATAAGTGCTACAAGAATTTGATTAATAGGTTCTTAATTAACATGATAAGAAAGGATATGCAACTCTGGCTAATTAATTTTCTTTTTTTGGTTACTGTCTCATTAAGTGATCATTAAATAAACTCCCTAAAAAGATAATAGCTTGTGCCCCTTTTAAAAGAAGCCTGATGTCTAAGAAGAGTCATCTATTTGGGTAGTTGCCAGTTGTACTGATAATTACTGAGTGCTCTCGATGACCATCCCTAACACTGAGTCCCTGGCACATCTTGAGGCCATTTCTTCTTGTCCTGTCACTTCTTATGTGGGAGAAGAGAGCAATCCCCCACCTCGCTACAACCTCCTTTCAGGTAGTTGTAGGGAGTGATAAGATCTCCCCTCAGCCTACTTTTCTCCAGGCTGAACAACCCCAGGTCCCTCAGCTGGTCCTCATAAAGTTTGTTCTACAGACCCCTCACCAGCTTCATTGCCCTTCTCTGGACATGGTTTGGAATAACACATTTTTAGAAGAAGCACAGAGATCCTTAACATTCTGTGCAGAACATGTAGTAGTACATTATGTATGGGATCATTGGGCAAGACATAACTATTTAGGAATGTTTTGTCCTTTGCGAATGCATATGCCATGTATTCTGCTAAGAACATCTGCCATAAAAATATTTTCCTCTATCTTTATGTGTTTTGGTCATCTAGACTGCATTTCTGGGAGACAGTCTTATTCATTGTGTGTTAGTATAAGTATACCTGAATCAAAAAAAATGGGGACTCCAGGATCTTAACTCATTCTACTGAAACTGAGGCACTACAGAAATAGAGAAATGTCAATTTCCTACCTAATCAGTGGAGAAAGATGAAAAGAAAGATTTGGCTTTTATGTGAATCTCCTTGGGGAAATATCTTACTAATGAATGACTGAGGAGGACCTCAAGCCTGAGTGTGCTGCTTAGGCAAGAACTCCAACAAAATTACAAAACAGTTGCATTGCTTATAATATATAAATGCCTGTTCCCCCTTATATCAACCTTACAAATATACACTGTCAGCTAGTGAAAATCCGTTCCTTATTTGTTTATATGGAAATTGAAGTCCTTAGATTTCAGCTGATATATTTATGTTCTCAGAAGTTTAAGGAACCAGAAATAGACCGTGATTTGTTTTTCAGATTTTCCTACTATTCCCGTTTTTGTTGCTCTTGTGGTTGTTACCAACGACTGGTTAAAGTACACTTGAAATATTAATAGTCCTCTTTAATCTTACTGTGTTCTATGTGTAAATAGGGCTTTCAAGAATTTACTGGCAATCACTGAAGAGACTAATCCTCCACAGAATAGTAAAATCCTCTGGATTTGAGAAACCAGAGCTCTGTTCTCTGCCTTAGGGGTGATTTGAATGTGGAGCTTTAGCAGATCTTCTACAGTACACATAAATGACTTAATTACCAAGGTACTTTGTTGTGAATCTCTACTGTGAAATCTTTTTCTCTTTGTGTAGACTTTCATTGGATCTTGAATAATTTGAATCTCATCCTTCGATGTAAGAAGTCATTGTTGCACGCTATGAGGTAGTTTTCCTCCTTTGTTCAAGTGATAATTGTGGATGAAACAGTAGATTGGCTTCATCAGAAGAGATTATTAAAGATTCATTCAGTACTCCAGCAATTAAAATAATCTGTTGGGATGTGAAGGATCAATGTTAAAGTCTTGGTGAAACCATGAAATCTGAGGTGAGGAATATGATCTATGACCTGCCAAAATGCCAAAAGAGAACCAGAACAGGATATTGTATATGTTGGTCTATTGCAAGAGTGATAATGAATGACTTTCTATTGCACAGTGTGCCTCATGATGACATGGTAATTGCTGAAGATCAGCAACAAATTGCACAGTCCCTTGTAGTAACTGAATATGCTTGGGGGAAGGAGGGTTTGGTGTATCAGTTAGGGAATTAGAGATTATTGTGATGGGAGAGTTCAGAAAAAAGACAAGTCATGTCAGTTTTAAATTTTAAAGTAAACTTTACTAAATTAATTCATCAATGACAATTCTGCTAATTAACGGTTAGTTCTTGCACATTATTTATATTGCACATTACTATGTCGAGAAAAAAAAAATTGTCCTTATAACTTGCACATTAAATTATTTTCAGTATAAAATACCATGGATCATGTTGGAAGCCCAAAGTATATTTTTGCACTAGAGTCCCGTGGAAGTAAAGCAAATTAGGTAAAATTATATGTACTGCAGAGTAACAATGTCATCGGTTGTCTAGAAAGAATTTGTTATTTGAAGAAAACTGCTCAAAAAACTATGAAAAGATGACAATTTAAGAATAATAAGTATTGAAATTTATACAAAATTGTTTTGTTTCAGTTGTTTCTTAAATTATTTTTCCCAACAGATCATGAGAACTGATGTAATCAACAAGACACATATATTTTGTGTGGCAATCAAAAAGAAATGCTATGTATTCAGTTCTTTCAATTACAATAGCATAAATTGAAAATAATTCCATTGGAATATTTAGTTATATTCCATTAAAACATCTTCAAGTCAAAATTATGCAAAGTTATTTTGAAGAATATATCTTTTGTAATTCATATTTTGTACTGAATGAATGCATGCTTACCATGCAACAGAATAGAAAAAGTCATTGAAAAACAGAGTGGTGGACAGAAGAATGCTAGAAGTTAAAAGTAGGAAAGGCAAAGAGAAAGAAACTGCTAGTATCCTCGTGACCAGAGGCTGAGTGGGTGACACCGATGACAAAAGAACTGTGTTCAATTTCCTAGGAAAGTAGGCGTGAGCACAAACAACTGATATGTTTCTCTAATGATGAGAGAGGCCTGTGAAAAAGCAGAACAAAACAAACTATTGGTGGGAGATGTGACACCATCTGTTAGAGGAACATAGAAGAAATGTTAGTACAAAAGATGTACAAAAGAGATTGTGTGGTTTCCTGGGAAGGCATAAAAGTGTAATTTTCTATTACTGAGGTAGTAAACAGTAAAGAATAGATAAAGAACAGCCTGGCTAAAAGAGTCTGTGGTGCAAAATTATTTTGGAAGGTGATTAAAAAAGTGACCAAAAAAAGATAATCATGAGAGTCTTCTCTGTTCAATTTTAATTGTAATGCCATCAAATAGGTAAACATTTTAAGGTTTATCTTAAAATATATCTTAACGTTATTTTTTGTTTTTCCAGCTGAAGTCTGAAAATTAATATATGGTAGCTTACATATTTGTTCATAAAGTTTTAATGTACTACCAGTTACAAACAAGAGAGCTGAAAGGAGCCTCAAAAGACATCCACAGTATTATTCTATCTCATGTTAGGCGTAGCTGTATGTAATCCACACTTGAAAGGTGTCTGCCTGACCAGCTCTTAAAAGTTCCCAAGCTATTTCTACAGCTTCTGTAAGGAATCCATGATAGAATTTAGAAAACCTTAAAATAGCAAATTTGTCCTCTTATTATAGCGTAAGCCTGTTGCTTCTTGTCATATCCACAATAAGCGTGGAAAATTGCCTTCCCTTTTTACTGGAGTCATTTATATCTACAGTATTTTAATCACATCTCCCTTCATATATGCTTTTCACCAGACTAAACAAGCCTCAGTTATAGCTAATTAATCTCAAACATATAGTTTCTCAGATTTCTGCTTATTCTCCTTTTTTCTCAACTTCCTATATTTTTTACAGAAGTGTGTGCTGGCTCATGGAAATAGCACTTCAGCTGAGGCTGAAGACGTTTCTTCTAGAAATAGTTCTAGTTCTTCTAGAACTATTTCTTCATGGTTCTACAATGCAACTTTCCTGATAATTTCTCTCAATATAAACTTTGTTTTTCTCTGCTAAATAACATGTTATCTTGTGTTTAATTTGAGAAACACTGTAGGCTCCACATCTTCTGTCTAACAGCTGATCCAAGACATTTCCCATCTTGTTTTTGTATCATTTCTTCATAACTGTGATACTTTTGTCCTTGAACTTGCTGAATTGCAATCTGCATACTTCTGGTAATTTCTCCAATTCTAATCCTATCCTTCAAAGATATTTCATTCTGTTTCTGCCTAGTATCATCTGAAGATTTAATAAATAACCTGTGTATTGCACATCCAAGGAATTAATGTGCATAAGAAATAAAAGCAGAACAGGGAAAAACAAATGCAGAGTATTTCTATACCTTAACAAAACTCAGCAAATAAATGGAAAATAATTCAATAGAAATAAGAAATGGGAAAGAATAATTTTTTTGTTGGCAAACCTATTAGGGAAGAAATCGTATTTTATATAAAGACTAAGTTTCAAAAAGTTGGTTTAGGAAATGTGAAGATTGGAGTCCTTGTATGAACAGAAATTTAGTGCCAGATCACTTTGTCTTTCAGCAGAAGGTTTTTTCCGCTAGTCAATATAAAATTACTGCAATCTATTTAGTGTTATCAATTTATATAAAATAATTATGTCTTTATTGCTAATCGATTTTTCTTTTAGCTATTAAATGGATAATTAACTAGTCTGGAATTCTCTGAGGCTTTCCAGTCACGTTGCTTCCTACTATCATAACTAAAGCTAAATTGAATGTATGCTGCCTGCAGTTGTTTCACAGTTTGCAAGTTACTTTTATGTATCTTATTCTCTCTCTTAAAATTGATGTTAAAAATATATATATATATTATGTTACATAATACACTGAGGATAAGTAGAAAAGTTAAGATTAAGTCACTGCTTCAAACCTCCATCAGTTTATCCTTCCAACTGGCCAGTGAGCCATGTGTAATCTTTTTCTCGAACAGCAACAGTCACTTGTTTTGAACATTTGATCTGCTGCTCTAGCTGCTGTTCAGCCAAAGAAATTATTATTTTTAGATGCTGCTATTTAGTTTAAGATTTTATCAAGGCCAATCATAGCTATAACAGTTTATTCAGTACAAAGTCTGTGAGCTTAGATCAGGCACATGAAACAGCAGTATAAAGACATTAAAACCCTTACATATCACTGCACTTGTACTGGCAGTGTATGCCTTCACCACAAACATCTGTGTTGGCTAAATACACTGCACAACACAGAGAGGTGCCACAATTTTTATAAAGAGCTCAGTCAGAACTCTGGGAATCTGACAAGCTCCTGATGGGATATTGAGGTGATCTCAGGATCAGTGTCATTTCTACTAGTCTTTCTCCAGCACTGCTACTCTCTTCCTCTTGTTTTTCCTGACAGGTTTTAAATGCCTGTAGCTTCTCATGATTCCTACGTCATCCGGCTCCTTTTCTGAAATACCTTATATTATAAATGAATCCTTCCCATTATAAACCATTTCTACCACCTACCTGAGCATGAGGATAAGGAAACAGAGATGCTAGAAGGCTGCAGATGGACAGAGGTATGCCAAAAAAATATGAATAGCTGCCTCAGCAAATTGATACTAGGAACCATGGCAGGAATCACAGACTGACAGAGGCACCCACAGATCTTTTAACATAATTTTTGGACTCCTATTGTTTTAGAAGTCTTTGATACTCAACAGCAACCATATAACTTTTTCATATAGCAAGCCGCTTTTCTTGTGAGCTTGCCTTTCCATTTCAGCACACAAACACACGAGTGAGATCACTTCTAACAGTAAGAGACAGGTCAAAACTGTTCTCGTGGACTGACAACGCCTTGGTTCATATTAGAGAAAAAAAAAAATCTTTGTGACTCATTGCATACAAAACAAAGACAATGCAAGATCATATTTCAAAGCTGTAGGTTGATCAAATGGCAACATTATGTAAAATAAGCTCTCTTGGAGCTAACCTCAAACACACTGGATTTTTAATTATTTAGTCAGAATCTGAATCAGAAGAAAAATAAGGCCTTATGACAATCTCTGCTCTATCCACAGGTCTGTCTTTTTTAAAATGTTTTTTTTTTTCTTTTTACTAAAGAATCTTTAAATGAATAGAACCCCCCTTCCCAAACTGTGCAGAGTATTGAATATATAAAAATAGTAACTGTTTTTGCCTTTTCACATATAATCTAATCAATACAGCAAAATGGTAAAAACAGTTCCACCCAAAATAGTAAGCAGAAATATATCATTCTGTAAACCCATACTGTATCACAGACGTAGGTTTCATATAAACAAAATAAGTGCCTTTACACTTTCAGACTTGGCTTAATAGACTCCATTGTGTCTCACTTCAAAATCACTCCAAATATGATTATTTCAAATATGTAGGGTTTGAGTGCTAGTGTGTTTATCTTCTGCACATAAGAGATTTGGATAAAGAAGCCAAGAGAAAAAAATATGTTTTGAAATAGAGTAAAACAATAAAAGAGCATGGGAAACCAAAGAGTCGACTCACACTTCATGGGTAGTGTTGGGCAGAAGAGCAAGGTGCTAGTTTTCCCTTATTTTTTCAGAGACGGTAAAGCTGGGGCAGAAGTACTACAAAATGTGGGCAGACTGCAAAACCACCATGTTCACAGGGTCCTCAAAACACATAATCTTTGCATAGTGTTGGCAACATTCAAATGCAACTTGATGGTGGCTGATCAGATTTCTCTTCTACTCAGAGGACAGGTTGCTTCAGGTCCTGTATATACAGTGAGGTTGCAAGACAGTAAATTCCAGTTGGCACGGGAACCAGGGTCTTGGTCTTTGGTAAGGTGACAAATACATTTTCAGTATGTTTTAGGAAGAAGTAAACATGTAATTCCCTGAGACAGATGGGTAATTAGTTGTATGGTATCTCTAAAATGTGTTTCATTATGTTTGAGAATATGGGATGTTTAGCACATATAACTCAAAACGCTGAAAAATCAGAAAAGACATAACATGAAAAGCAAAATAGTAAGGCAATGTAGTATTCATTTAGAGTAGGCCACATGTTATGCTATATACTGATTTTGATCTATTGCTAATATACTTTTGACATATTGTGAAAACATTGTTTGAATGAGACTGAAAAGATAAAACCAGAAAAATTTACCATAGCTCCTTTAAAGAAATGGTTTCACAACAACGTCTTTTAACAGAATGTGGAAATACTGAAATAGCATTTTAATCATGGATAATATAGAATTTTAATTAGCATCGCAAAGTATGTCTTTTAAATATTTAAACACTTCAGTGTTTGCACACTAGACACAAATTAGGCAATTTTGATCTGTGAATATGATAAAGTTGTAATGAAACGCAAATTTTCCTGTTAATTCACTTCCTAAACAGCCTTTGAAGAAATGCATGTGTAAAAGGTGCAAAAGAATGTTTTTTCTTTCCCCAGAAAAATTATTGTACCCTTATAGAGAGGAAAATTTGCTTGGTGCTAAGCCACTATTTGTGAATCCTTGATGCAGTTTCTTTCTCTGATACAAGCTTCCTGTGTAATTTTGGATGTGTCATGGAAAGATAGATCAAAAGGTCTTCTAACAATATCCTGTTTTGTGGAACAGGACTGCCCCAACATTCAATGAAAATTCAAATTAAAACAGCCATTTTCTTAAGAGGGTCAGCACTTAACCATTTATTAATGTTGTTAGTCCCTTAAGGTGTATCATACTTCAAGATTAGCAGTTTTATTGGAAGGTTGTCTGGTTTCAGTGGGATGCTGTTAGGGACCTCTGGGACCTGGTGTCACAACAGCTGTCTTGGGACTTCTGGGCTCCAAACTCCAGTTCTCCTCCAGAGAGTCTCAATGACCAGGCATCTGTGACTTCAGGTGGGATTATCAAAGGCCCCCAAAGCCCAGATGCAGGGTAGAGAACTACATCCCAGTTATGGCTGTGTGTCTACATTTTATGATAGCCAACCTGTAGCCTCAGTAAATCTGACTGCTCCATAACTGCAGAATCAGAAAACGCTAATGTGTCAGTGATGTATTTGACCAAGAACTCACTGAGGATT
Source organism: Rhinoptilus africanus (assembly GCA_013400135.1). NCBI lineage: Eukaryota > Metazoa > Chordata > Aves > Charadriiformes > Glareolidae > Rhinoptilus > Rhinoptilus africanus. Next base: position 20,747 of record VXBO01009883.1, read on the forward strand.
TGCATGGATTCCCTTTCTTGCTTTGGGGGAAAACTTACTGAAACCAAACTGTTTTGGATGAACTATTTTAATATTGAAGAACTGGCAATTTAGAGTAAAAATTTGTTTTCATTGAAAACATTCTGACCACTTTTGTTCGTGATTTTTCAGGAAATATTAGGTTGATTCTGAGCAGGCTCAGAGACAGGAAACTTTTCTGATAAATACTTGTGACACTTGTAGAAAACGTGTACCCTTGTCAGTTCTTGATAGCCATTAAACTCTTTTATCACAGGTAATTCATATTGTCCCACTACTGTGTAGTGGCAAATGAAATTAGATAATAGTGTTCTAAGTCATTGGAGTTGTCTCTTAAATTAGTAATTACTTCAGCCTATACATTTGAAGTGAGTAGAATCAGATGAGAGTCTTTGATTAGAGAATTCATGCATTTGTGTTATCAATTAAGCACCTAAATATTCTGGGACAAAGTGCCTGAAGTCACTGAGTGCCTATCTTCATGGGAATATTTTATATTTAGATTCTATGAGTTGTATTCACAATCTAATTGGACAAAAACTCCAAAAAACATTTATAAATTCAAGGCAGAATCCATGCAGGTTCCCTGAATGTAACACTTGTAGTAGGAAACAATAACAATATCAAACAACTCCAATATCAAATATTATGTGAGTTTTGGGGGGAAAAAAGAACAGAAGGTCCTGGGAATAAGAAAGCTACTGTCATGACTCAGATGGTATAGCAGGAGGCTGACAAAAGTCCAGTCACAAGTAGCATATCAAACATATCTGATAAATAATCGATGATATACAAAATTCAGGGTTTCAGGTACCTTGTGATTCCTCTGCACTTTTCCCCTCTTCACTACCTGTGATACAAAGCTGTCTTTCAAAAGTCAAGACAGAGGTATGAAGAAAGATAGTAAAGTGTACTTACTCTATATGCATGGTATTTCTTACTTGATGTGCTGCAGAAAAAAACCACCTAATCAGATAACCTTTTGTGCCACTGCTTTATCTAGAACTGAAATGACCTCACAAGCCAGTTGTGAAAGAAAGGCATGGAAGATCACACCTTGAAGTGAAAGACATTAATACATGTGTCATTTATTTTTTTAAAATACTGCATATCTCACTGGCACCACTTTATAGTCAGTTTCACAGAGGTGTAAAAGAATGCCCCAGGTTTAGGTAAGGACATCAGTGACAGAGGCTAAGCATTGAAAAATTTCAACAAGATGAAGAAATGTCACACTACTGGTAGGGTCAAAGGGAAAATCAGTTTACCTTGAGGGAGTACACAAACTTAAAAGGTGAATCTGCTATTTTTCTGTATTTAAGTTGCATCAGTTTGAACTGCATATACAATGATTGTTTTGTGTCCTTGATTTGCTTAAAATACTGATGCCTAAGCAGCCTGTTCCAACTGCTCTGCCCTACATCTCTGAAAGGAGAGCACTTTGGGCAACTGCCAGTTGGAGGGATTTGCTCAAATAGCCCCTTGAAATTTTTGAAATTAACACCACCTGATTTAGGCTGGAGAAGATTCAGTACCATTCACATGAAGATACTAATCTTTTGGGGTTGGCAATAACCCCCAGCAATGCAGAATAATGGTCTACTGTCTGGTAACTTCTCAAACCAACATAGCTGTTTATAGGGGGCATCTGTCAGAACTTGGCTTCTGCAAACAGAGAATAGCTATGTGGTAGTACCATTTTAAGACTGATCTATCTGTTGACATTTTGAAATGCCTTTTTTTTTTTTATTTACTGTCTGAATAGCCATAACACTTTGTAATCTATGTCACATTCCTAAATCCTGTGTCAAGGTGCTGAACAAACACAAAACAAAAAGATTTTTTGTAGACCAACACAAATCTATCTCTGGAATTAATTGCCTATAACAAAGGACAACAGATGGATACTCACAAACAAAAGAGCAAAATCAAATCTGAATAAAATTGTTGAGCCTTCTGGAAGTCATAGTACATCTGTAGTTTAACTGTTGTACTTCTGATACTTAATATATTGGCATGAGTTTTTCTGATACTTCTGTACTTCTGATATTTAATATATTGGCATGAATTTTTCAATATTATAATATTTTGACTTGTGACACATGTAAATTGCATGACCCTCATAAATTCCTCTTTTCTGGTTGTTGCTTTCCCAGAAAAATATGCCCTAACAAAATTAACCTCCAATTGAGCTCATTAATAGTGGTTCTCTGTCAGCACTGTTACAGTGCTTGTCATCAAGGAGCATATGCTTGTCAAATACTTCCATGGCCTGTTAGCCTAGATGAAATAAATTGGTTGCTCATGAATCTCTGATGGACTTGGATTAGAAGCTAGGTTTGCAAAGAAGATTAGTATTTACACCTACTTACAGCCCTTTGTAATCTCTTGAATAGAAATGAGTTTTACATCCTTCTGCAAGCAGAAATTTAATTAAGGCATTTCTGTTTAGCAGAATGCTTAAACACTAAAAAAAATTCTCATGGGTTTTAGTATCTTCCACTGCTTCAAAAAATACATGCATGTACAGCCCTGACCACTAAGAGAATAGAAATTTTGTTTTGATTTTATTTTAAAGAGGTTGAAAATACTGCCAGAATGTGATGCAAAGACTATGTACATAACCCAAGAGTTATCTGTAGCTCCCCAATAAGCATACACCAAACAAGTTTGACTTCTTTTCTTATTTATTAACATCTTACTACACAAATCAGGTCTAGATTTTTTTTCATTTTTCCATGGGAGAAAATGTAGTTGAACAACTCAGTGAAACTGAAAGACTGAATTTGAATGTGTTCATGATACCACAAGGTTGACTTTCTGACATCAGTCGCTAGCTTTTTTCTCTAGTTTAATTACCAGACTGCTTGGTATTTTTTCTTACCCTATTGTCTTAACAAGCATTATTGTTTGTTTGTTACTCAGAGGTCAGAAATGATCTCTCACCGTTGGGGTTTTTTTGGTTTCGTATTTCTTTTGAGTATCACAATGGAATATTTTGCCTGGAGTATTATTACATCATTCATTTAAAAGCAAATATTTTTAAGTTTTCTTCTTAATTACTCAAAAAAAGTATTCTGAAACAATATTCAAAATTCATGATAACAGATATTTATACATAAAATATGCAAGTGGTAATATTTGTTTCTAAGAGGTAATCATCCATAGCTGATTACATGGCAAATAAAAAGGTAGCATTTTCAATAACCAGAAGTTGTTTATTATGAATACGCATTACATTTCATCAGTATAACTGTTATTTCAGTTATATAACAAAGGAACATTCATTTAAGAGGTAGAATAGAAATGGAACAATTTATTCTTTCCTTGCTTTGTAACAGAGTGTTCTTCTGAGCTCCTTCCGTTTGGTCTGACTTTTCCTAGTGATAGTCTTTGCTACAAAGTTTGAGGTGAGTAGTTAAAGGACAGCCTTAAGGGGAGAAATAATTGTTACTTCAGAAGTGGTAGTCTTCTGAGGAAATACTGAAGTTTCTGAAATAATTGAAGTTATTCTTTTGTATCATATTCAAATTAAATTTACACCACCTTTGGCGTAGCCAACTGCAACTAAATTTGTATTGTGGCATGTCTAAAACCTTAGGGTTGACTTTGTGTATCCTGTTTTGCTAGTTATATTCTTGCTGTGTTTTATATTTATGTGAAGATGTAAACATAGAATCTCATTTATGTACTATAAAAATTAAAGAGGATGGTGTGTCCTATAAAATTAAAGAAGGATATAATGTTCAACTGCATTGTGAATATGCACTTTTGATATTCCCCCAGTTGCAGCTATAACAGTGCTGTTAATTAAAACTCTAAGCTGCAGGTACTCAGTGCCGCAACTAACAGACGAAAGTGTGATTAGCATCAAATGAAGGTAAATTGAATTAATTCCTCCTGGGGTAGTATGGTGTATCCAGCACGCACTCCCTAGTCCCAAAGCTTAGCACATTGCCTATTGCACTGTATGAGACATCCCTGCAATGAGAGAAGGTTTGGCACAGGACCAGAAAACCACAGGGGAATTTCTTCTAGATTTAGCACTTAAACAATGCTTATGGTGCATAAGTTTTTAGCATGCTCACAAATTCTCTTATACCTTTGACAAGAACTGTGATGTTTTCCTCTGAAAGATCTGTTGAAAACAAATATTTTAGATGAGGGAAGGTGCATAGAGCACTAAACCTTTGCAACAGCTCTGCTTAGCCCAGCACACAGAAGAAACTTCAACAGACTGCACATAGACAGTAAGTCACTACTCACATCTATCCATCACAGTGGTTTGTGTGATGTTGGAGATGTAGGTCAGATGTAACTACTGTTACATCACATGATTAAGAGTGAGACTACACCAGCACAGAAGCTGCTAGGTAAATCCTTGCCTGTGTGAAAAAATGTGGCAACATGGTTGGTAAGACTTGCATCCTGGTGTCGTGCTGGGATCTAGTTCTGTGCCCAGCTAAGCATCTTATCTCCAAGTTGTGCACTGTCTTGGAGTGTCTCCTTCCTTTGGATCTGAGAGGCATGGGGTACCCATCTTCTGCCTCTCAGCTACACAAGTTTTTGAGTTGAAAATACTGGACACTTAGGTGACTATTCAGGATGGTTGATCTAACTAGATCTGAGTCAACAGCAAAGATCTGGAGACAAATTCCAAGTTGACCCAATGTAGCTCTGGTGTAACTTTGCTGAAGCACTGCTGGAACTCTGCGTTCACAGAAGGTGGCAAAACGAGATTAGGACTGAAACTTTGGTTTTGTTTTGACAGCTTTCAGTAGCTTTATCTTAGCAAGAAAGAAAATACAATCATGTAGTAGAAAAGAGTTGCAAAGAGCGTAGTTTACTTTAGTAATGTGCACTTTTACCTCTTCCTTAAAAAGTAAGCCATGCAGTAGTCAATCAACCTATGATGATTATTCAGCATGATCAGTGTTCATTAATTGTCCCATTGCTTCCTTCTATATGAAAAGGAAACAGAAAAAAGAAAAAGAGGAAAAAAAGAGTTTGTGTTACATATGATACTATCTGAACATCTCCTTCATGCATGTTGGTAGTAGCCAACAAGCCATGTGTCACAACTGTTTAAGAACAGGTACTTTTTCAAGCACATAAGATTTCTATACCAGTGGCTGATTTAACTGGGTAATGCCCAGGTGACTGAAGGAAAGCTTAATTTTCAGTTTAATATTTCTGCCTCTGGCAGCTTGTTCTGAAATTAGAAGGCAGCAAGTGTCAAACATACCTTCTTGCTTGATTTGTCATCATGAAAGAGAAGTGTGACTCACGTTGCTATCATTTTCCCATTGAGTTTTTCTGAGGTTCTTCTGGCAAATGTGAAAACAAATCAATTATATGACATGCAAGTCTAATGGTTTTGATAGTATAATCCTGTGGATTATTAATGTTCTGTTGCTGTTGTTTCTGTTCAATTGCTTTTCTTTATTCTCTAGTATAGGCTCATAGACAACTCATGGTGGGTAATACTGCATACAAGGCTGCAGAGAGAACTAGCTAGTGTGCTACGAAGGATGCTCTCTATAATATTTGAGATGTTGTGGAAATCAGGGAACTCCTCAATGTATGGAGGAAGGCAAATGTTGCCCCTTTCTTCAAAAAAAGGCCAAAAAGATGATCTGAGGATCCTTAGGCCAGTTAACCTCAATTTGGCTTTTGGGAAAATCATGGAACAAGTTATCTTGAAGCTCATTTCAGGACATGTGCAGAAGAGAAAAGTGACTGGGAACAGTCAGCATGGGTTTACTAAAGGTAAATCATGTGTGATCTATTACCTTCAGTGATTTACCTTGACTTTAGCAGAGCTGTTATAGTCTGGAAGACTAGACAACTAGATGGGTAAAAACCTAGGTGGATAATTGCTCCCAGAGGGTAGTGTTTAATGGGCTGTATTCTACTTGACATCTCTGACAAGTGAAGTACTACAGGAGGACTGTGCTGGGACCTCTCCTGTTACATGTCTTTGTCAATGACCTAGAGGATCTTACAGAGGGCATGTTCACCAAGTTTGCAGCTAACACCAAACTGGGTGAAACAGACAATAAGTCTGCAGGCAGGACTGCCATCCACTAGGACTTAGAAATGCCAGAGGAATGGGTCGGAGGAAACCTAATGAAATTCACCAAAGACAACAGCCAAATGCTGCCCCTGTGCTGGAAGCTCTGCTGGAGCCTGCCTGTCTCAGAGCAGCTCTGCAGGAAGGGACCTGGGGCCTACCCTGGCTGCAGAGAAGTCCAACAACACTCTGGGCCACATACACAAGGGTGCAGCCATAAGACTGAAGGGACATATTATACCCCATCCTTGCGTGAATGGATCATCCTGCCTACTGGATATTCCTGGTAAAAAGAAAAATGGGTTTGAACCCACAATTTATTGAGTGCTGGCTTTCAATCACATGATATTTTATTTTTAGGCTGACAGTCAGCAAAACACCATCAGACTGTTCTTGAGTGGTAAGGGTTATTTTTAATTTTTTTCAGACCAATTTAGTGGAACATCACCGTACTAGAAGTGATTCTATTGATAAAGTTAACTTCATGGGTCAGAGAACACTTACATCCTTGAGGACCGATACAATCTCCACTAAGTGTGGCAACTGATTTTCAAGACTAGTTTTACTGTGGATTATTAAACTGTGACATCAGACTAATGAGACTCACAAGAAACACAGGAAAGGGCTAGGAAATCTAAGTTGGAAATTGTGGTTGCATTTTATTTGTCCCAGTATCTTTTTGAAGCCTAGTTGTCACATCTATGATTTAGTGGATTTCAGTGAAGTTAGTGCTGTCATACAGGACATTCCAAAGAGTGTAGGTGTGCTTCTTTTGCTTGTGTTTATTTGTTAACTGAAAATAAAATCACAAAGCTCTCAGCAAGATGAAATTGGTGTTAGTCTCTGAGATGCCCAGCTGTGCAATGTGTCCAGACCTGCACCCTACAGAAATTTTTAAATGAGGATATATTTTCCTTCTTATCCTTCTTTACTATTGATTTACTTGAAGATAAATTACTTTGCAGGTACAGTCTTTCAGTGCAGTGTGGTGAAAATGGAGCTGGTGCAGCCAGGTCCAGACACTACTGAAATCAAAATGATAAATTAGTTAACAAACACAAATTTTTCTTTCTTTTCTGAGTTTTCTAAGGCAGAACTGTAGGAGATAGTTTTATCAAATTGGTGTAAATTTAAAGAATTATCTTTCACCTCCTAAGTTAATAGAGAAAAAGTCAGGAGAGTTATCTATGCAAAAGAATTTTGAGTTAAAATATTTTTTGTAGAGAAATGATTGCAGACTTTTTTTTTAACTTTGTGTGAAAACTTATGAGACATTGATTTTGTGCAGTGTTCAACTACATATACAGCAGCCATACAATTTCACATTTAATTCTCTCCCCCTCACCCCCAAGAAATTTTCAGGTAGCAAAAAAGAGAGGCCTTTGTTTTACAGAAGTCTCAATTTAAAGATCCTGTGGGTGTAAAAAAAGATGGAAGGTACAGACAGACATTTGTTAATATGACAATGGGTTTGTGTAAATATGAAGTGCCTATATGTAGTATATCATATTCCTTCCACCAAAATAACCTCCAGCTCTTCTATATGTTTAGCTCCTATTCTTTCTAATCTGAGTCAGATGCTACCACTCTCTTCTTGTGATACGATCATCCATTTTCAAACATTAAAAGTCTTCTTCACTACTCTACAGAGTGCTTTTTTTTTCAAGTCAAGAGATCTAACCTGGACAAAGGCTATCTTAAACACTCCTTTGGTAGTATACCAAGGACCTCGTTGTGTCCCCAAGTCCCTTCCACTGCTTTCAATCTGTGAAAGGAGTGGGTTTTTTTTCATCTATCTCTCTCCAGCTTCTTCACTGTCCTAGAGCTTCTTTACTGCAACATCGTTTCAGACTGTTTCCCAAATCTGGACAAAAGATGTCAAAAAATACCTTTCACTATTTTTCATTTGGAAGCATATTTTAGGAGCACTGAGGCATGGCCATCAGTTTATAATAATAAATACTGTAACTTCTCTGGAGGCTTTTAATAGCTTCCTTATTTTTATTAAAGGACATATCATCTCTAGTTCTTATGTAGATAATGAAGGATAGAAATTTTTTCTTCTTGCTGCCCTGTGCAAATTGTAACAAATGTTACTGTGATATGCTAATGTATGCATTTCTTGGTGTCATTATCCACAGCCAGTGGAGAAAAGACCTCTGCTGTTTCACCCTACATTTCAAAGGCATTGTTGGACAGAAAAGGCTATGCTACTTACTATAGAGAATAATATAGAGAAATTCCTTCCTGGATGAGATGAATTATGCTTTGTTTATCATTTAATACATTGAAGCACTCACACCTTCTATATCTATTAATAACTCCTTTGCTTACTGTTTTTGAAGAAGCAGATGATGGCTCTGTGTTAGATACTCACTAGTTAATTGTCATGGAGGGATGGAAGGTTTTCCAGTAAGGAGATGGCTAACTCCTGATTTTGATAAACTGAAGTAAGGATCATTTCTTTCTTCATCCAGGACATTGTTACTATTATGTGAATGGAGTTTGAGGGAGATTATAAAACTTTCCTTTTTCCCACTTATGCATCCTGAATTACCTTCTTCTGCAAGAATGCCAATGCACTGCATAAGCATTGTATGGATGTGATCTGACAAGAAATCTCCTATTCTCTTTCTAGTCATTAATACATGTGACAAATCCAAGCTTGTTAGAGAGAATGGAGAAGCGTGGTTTTTTGGTGGTACGTAGACTAATGCCCTGACCCCTGGCAGCTGACTTTTCGAGGTTGTTATCTTCTCAGTATGAACCAAAACCGACTGATTCACTGTTACATAAATAACAGACCGTTTTTACTCCTCGTTTAGCTCTCTTAGACATTGATTTATTTCTCATAGAAGAAACTGATATATTTTTAGATATCTGAGGATGACCAAAATATCTGAATCAGGCTGCCAGTAATGGTATAAGATTCCTGGAGGCCTGTATCCTTGTGGAGAAACATCTGGAGGTTAGTTGGATACTCTAAGGCTTCACAATTGTCAATAGCTGCCTTTGTTTAAGTATCAGAATCCCACTTAAAAATTTGGCTCTTAAGTAACTAAACAGTGTGTCAAATGTGACTTTAGGAATTCTGGTTTGAACAATTTATTTTTTTGGGGGTGGTTAAATTGTAATTCTTACTTGAAAAAGTTAGAAGACTGGGCTTTCCTGTTTTGTGTGTCTGATACAGCTCTGAGAGTAATTTTCTTTTTAGTGGAGTAATAAATTGAGAAGGTATTCTCTCCTCTGCATACATGATTTGTATCTCCCATGAGAAAATATGTTTGACATGAACCATTTCTGTGTGGTTTCAAAGGATTTATTATTTAGTTTTCATGTCATACTATATAATATTTTCATAAATGTCATGAACATTGTCAAGAAATATTAGCACAATGTTAATTACTGTAAAAATAACAGAAGCTGTTATTGGTTCCTGTGGAAAGTTATAAGTCTAGAGGCCAGAATTCACAGTTTTCACTTGTTTTGAATATTGTGTTGGACTCATTAAAGCTATGAACTACTTACTTCAAAAGAAATGGAAAATTATGATCCAAAGCTTGCATATTGTTTGGATAGGATATGATGATAAACTGTTGTATTTCTAATATTTGAAACAGAAATGCCATAAAACAGTTTTTCTTAGGGCCAGTAGTGCTTCCATGCACCTTCATAGTAGGATCCAGTATTTGCAGAAGCAGCTGAGGAATAACTAAATAAGTTTGTCTTTTCACTGCCAGTGATAATGCAATAAAAATTCTGATACACAAAGTAAAAACATAGCCACCTGAGGCCAATGGCCATTTTGAACTTTGTATTTTTCTCTTAATGTGCTTTATCTGCAGGAGTAAGGTTTTTATAATCAAAACAGTCAGAAATAAAATTCATTTATTCTAACATTAAAACTTAATTGCTTGTCAGTAAACTGCCATATGCATGCCAAAAGAATGACCATTTCATGATCTGAAACATAGCATGGTTTTTAAGAAGGCTGTGTGATAGGCAGTTATTATATACACATAATAAAATTGTTTATCAATTAAAACTATGGTAATGCACTTTAGTAATGACTTAGCAGATGATTTAAACACTTTCACTTGCCTTGAGAGTCTGCAATTTCATGGACATATTCTAATCTGTCATAGCAGTACAAGTTCTTTATAGCTTATTCTTTAACAGTTGATCTGATGTGGAGAATATTCTCCAGTGTAAGAAAAGAATATTTTCTAACACAGGGCAAACATTTGCAAGCAATTGAGGATCGGGAAGAGGCATGGGAATAGCTAACAAAAGGGAAGGATGTCACTCAGCTTAGTGAAAAGGATGAGTGAAGTTCTAAGAAGGAAAAAGATCTTGCAGCAACACAGTAAGACGTGATGTCATGGTTTTGGCTGGGATGAAATTGACTTTCTTACTAGCAGCTGCTGTAGTGCTATGTCATGGATTTAGAATGAGAGTGATGCTGATAACACACTAGTGCTTTTGTTTGTTGCTAAGCAGTCAAGGCCTTTTCTGCTCCTCATACCACCCCACCAGCAAGTAGGCTGGAAGGGCACAAGAATTTGGGAAGAGATATGGCTGGGACATCTGACCCCAACTGACCAAAGAAATATTCCATGCCATATGACGTCATGCTCAGCACATAAAGCTGGAGGAAGAAGGGGGAATGAGAGGGACATTTGGAGTTATGGCTTTTTGCCTTCCCAAGTAACCGTTATGCACTATGGAGCCCTGCTTTCCTAGGAATGGCTGAACATGTGCCTGCTGATAGGACGTAGTGAATTAATTCCTTGTTTTGCTTTGCTTGTGTGTGTGGCTTTTGCTTNGATATGGCTGGGACATCTGACCCCAACTGACCAAAGAAATATTCCATGCCATATGACGTCATGCTCAGCACATAAAGCTGGAGGAAGAAGGGGGAATGAGAGGGACATTTGGAGTTATGGCTTTTTGCCTTCCCAAGTAACCGTTATGCACTATGGAGCCCTGCTTTCCTAGGAATGGCTGAACATGTGCCTGCTGATAGGACGTAGTGAATTAATTCCTTGTTTTGCTTTGCTTGTGTGTGTGGCTTTTGCTTTACTTATTGAACTGTTTTTATCTCAACCCATGAGTTTTCTCACTTCTACACTTCTGATTCTCTCTCCCATCCCACCAGGGGAGAGTGAGCAAGTGGCTGCCTGGTTCTTGCTTGGTGCTTAATTGCCAGCTGACATTTAACCATGACATCTCTGTTGGAAGGTTGTGGAAGTAAGTGCAGTTTTCCTGGGCATGAAATTTCCTGTGCATGAAATTTGTTCTTCTGTGACATATGACTTCAACTACATCATAAGTAGTAGTAACTACTACAGCAGTGTGCCCAAGTGGCCAAGAAAGCCAACAGCTTTCCAGCCTGTATCAGGAATAGTGACGTAAGCCAGACAAGGGAAGTGATCATCCTGCTGTACTCGGCACTGGTGAGGCCCCACCTCTAGTACTGCATTCAGTTTTGGGCTCCTCACTACAAGAAGGACATNAGCCTGGTCTAGTGTGAGGTGTCCCTGGCCACAGCAGAGGGACTGGAACTAGGTGATTCTTAAGGTCCCTTCCAACCTAAACCATTCTGTGATTCTATAAAGTTTGAAAACTCACTAAAATTCAAATGAGGCAAGAAACCACGCGAAAGGAAAAAAGTCTCCAAAAAGAGACTGTTCAATATCTTTTGATACTTATAAAAATGGAGCTGCATTGTGGGAAGGTGTGCTGTCCTTGAAGGTTCTGCTTGTGATATGTCCAGTATGATTTGTTCACCAAACCTAAATTTGCTACATAAGAAAGCAATTGCCTAGCAGGATATAGCAAAAGAAGCGATATTCTGCTGTACAGATAAGATATGCATGTGCAAGCAAGGCTAAGCTACAAGATCAAAGTAGGCAGACAAAATATAATTGTAAAAGAAAAGGAGGGGAAAATGCAAGGCTTAGCTATAAGGTCAAGATATGCAGACAAAATATAATTGTAAAAGAAAGGGAGGGGAAAGTCCATGAAGACAAGGAATTCATGATGTGAGGAAGATATGAAGCCTTCATCCCACAACCACCAGGAGGGAGGGGAAGAGTTCGACCCCCTAGCAACAAGCCGCTTAGACGCAGAGTACACCACTAAGAAAGGCACGTAAAACGGAAGACACCGGAAGACGAATAGTATAAAACCAGTGACTTTCGGGAATCAGATGCACGCTGTCGGTGGAGTGAGACTCCTGGGCCGCCCAGCGCTCTTTTGCTTGCTGTTGCTTCCTAAATAAATAATTAAAATTTTAATTGGCTCCTTCTCACATCAGTTTGTGGGATCAACTTACAACATGCTGAGAAACTGTATGAAAGTTCATCAAACTTTAGTCCACTAACTAAAAAAGAGCACAGCATAATGCAAGCTGAAAGCAACTATTTCCTAGTGTCACTGAATCTGTACTCTTCTTCAGCAAAAATTACATGAGCCATTAAATGAACTAATTAAGATATGTTTCCCACTTGTAATGTGACTTAGTATTTAATATTAGTAGAAATCAAATTATGAGTTTCATTAGAAATAAGATGGAGCCAAGAAATTTTAGTATTCACAATGCCTACAGCAACTGGGGAATGCCACAGCATTCAGATAATAGAAACATTTTTCTTTCACTTACTTGTAGCTATCTCCCGTGAAATTAGGAGTCAGTAGATTTTAAATCTCAACAGTAAAAACTACTATACACAATTAATTTGACTTAACATGTAGAATACTACCTATGCACTAGGACGGCATATAAATTAATTCATAATTTTATAGAAGTACTTTAAAAAATCAAGTAGTTTTGTTGTTTTTTCAAACATTCCAACAGATCTACTTGTTTACACTGATGAGATTTAGTAACGAGGTATGATTTCTGTGAGAGAAAAGTTATATAGCCTTTTGAAATTTCCCTTTTGATTTATTTCATTAGGATCCCACTTCCAAAATGACGAATTTGTTTTATGTGACTGATTTTTATTTTTTTAATGTCTTCAAGAAAATGTCTTTGTTTTGTTGAAGCAGCTTCCAGTATTCACACTAAAAAACAGTTCTCTCAGGACATATTCGAACATGTTTACAGACGAACTAGCAATCATAAAGAAGGGAAATAAAACAAGGTTTCCAGGCCCTACAGAAGGTGAATTTGAAGAGATATGTGTATGTGGGTCATTGACAGGAGGAAGAAGACAGGACAACTGAACCTTTTTATTCTGTGACAGAGAATTCCCCTTGAAGCTGTAGAATTTTCCTGTGCAATCAAAAAATATTATGTTCCAAGGTTTATATAAGTGTAAGGGCTATTCAACCACTGAACTGATGTGGAGAATTACCCACATGAAAAACAGGTCACAAGGTAAAGAAATCTTAGAACTTCATGACACTAAGCGTGTTCCAATATTTCCAGTTGCGAAAGGTCAAACACAGAATAACATAGCGTGTCACACATCAGCAGCAGTGTCATGACCTACAGGCAGCTTTTTTATGTTAAACTGCTTTGAAGTTGTCTCAAAGAGACTGTTATCTCCGTGGACTATAGATGTATCAGAGCTGCAGACTGCATTTGCTACAGGTACGCTCTACCCTGCTAACATTTGCTTGTTGACAGGTATTCATGGATGAATGACCATAAAACATACTAAAATCCCAGTTCGAAATGGGCTTTGTTAGAAAAAGTCATAAGTCAGAACATCAGTCATAAGCCAAAACATTAAAGAAATTTACATTTTATTTTTGTAATATGCTACATTTTGCATATTCCCATTATATGCAATATAAAGTAATTACATATTACTTAAATATGCAAATCACATATACCACAGAAATGCCAATAATTTAGTGTATTTCAGATCAAAAAGAAGTATAGGAAAGTAGAAGGTTTTCTTTTGACAAGCTTGTTACCCTTCTGGAATGATTTATGAATCTTATACATTTAATCCAAATCAGTTCTGTTTCATTTTAAAAAGAAAGTATTATTAATGAAAATGTTACAAGTTGTGAGAAATAATTTTGATTTTCTGAATGTGCATCAACAAGCTAAGTCAATGCTCTTTTATTCTTTGACAAGATATATTAGTCCTCATGTTAAAAAGACTATTAGTTCCTGCTGTACCTAGCTTGCTTCTCTCTGCGTGGACCGTAGTCTGAACTCTCCTTGACTTCTTATTTTCACTTTCCAAAATAACTCGGTACATGAGTTACTGATCTGACTGATAAGCTGTATTCTAAGGTTTACTCAGTACCTCTAAAAATTTGTGGATTTATCACTGCAGATTTTCAAAAGATAGCTAGATTTCATTATGCTGCTACAAATGTTAAAATACTTTTATTGGAGCTCAAAGTCCTAGAATGGCACAATTAAGAAGGATTCTCAGCATGTTTTATTTGGTTTTGGTTTAAATTATATTTCCCATCACTCTAAAAAAAAAAAAGTCTGATGCAAGTCCATATCTGAAAGTAAGGAAAAAACCCCTTCACCTAAAGCTCTCTGTCTCTCTGTTTTGTTTTGGGTTTTGCTTTGGTTTGTTCTGTTCTGCATTTTCTTTGTTTGATTATTTTGATCCTCATGAATTCTGAAAGGCAAGAATGATGATCCAGCCCATGAGTCAGCTTCATCGGGCGTCCAGCTGAAACACCTCTATGCAAACCCACATAGCATGGGGAACAAATAAGAGGAGTTAGAGACGTGCACACACCTCTAGGGCTATGATCTCATTCACATCACAGAGACGTGGTGGGACAGCTCCTATGACTGAATGTGTTGAAATGGGACAATACAGGCTCTTCAGGAAGGACAGGCAAGGGAGATGAGGAGGGAGTGTTGCCCTCTATGTCAATGAACAACTGGAGTCCATGGAGCTCCACCCGGGTATGGGTGAAGACCCAGCAGAAAGCTTATGGGTCAAGAAAGCAGGGGCAGGTGATGTTACAGTGGGGATCTGCTGCGGGCAACCTGACCAGGACGACAAAGCAGATGAAGCCCTCTGTAGACAGATAGGAGGGGCATTGAGTTCACAGACCCTGGTCCTCATGGTGGGACTTAACCACCCCGATATCTGCTGGAGGGACTACACAGTGGGGCACAAGAAATCCATGAAGTTCTTGGAATGTGTCAACAATAACATTTTTCTCCAAATAATAAAGGAGCCAGTGAAGAGAGGAGCCATGCTGGACCTTATCCTTACCAACAAGGAGGAGGTAGTGGGGAATGTCAAGCTCAAGGATAACTTTGTCTGCAGCATCATGAAATGGCAGAGTTCAATAGCCTTAGGGCAGCAACGAATGTGCGCAGCAAGCTCACAACCCTGGACTTCAGAAGAATAGACTTTGGCCTCTAGAAGGATATGTTTGTTAGGGTAACATGGGATAATGCGCTGGAGGGGAGAGGATTTAAGGATCACCTCCTCCAAGCTCAGCAGCGGTGCATCCCAAAAAAAGAAGGCAGCAAAAATGCCAGGAGGCCTGCATGGATTAAATAGGAAATCCTGGACAAGCTCAAAAGCCTACAGAGGCCTACAGAGGGTAGAAGCAAGGACAGATAGACTGGGAGGAATGGAGAGAAACTGTCCAAGTGACCAGGAACAAGATTAAGCAACCTAAAGCCCATATACAATTAAAACTGGCTAGGGTCATCAAGGATAACAAGAAAAACTTCTACAATATGTCAGAGGTAAGGGGAAGGCTAAAGAAGACATGGGCCCTCTCTGGAAGGAAATAGGAGACTTGGTCACCCAGGATATGGAGAAGGATGAGGTACTGAGTGACTTTTTCACCTCAGTCTTCACCGGCAAGGGCTCTAACGACACCAACCCAAGTTGTAGAATGCAAAGGGAGAATGAAAAACCATCCACTCTAGAAGATCAGGTTCGAGACCATCTAAGGAACCTGAAGGTACACAAGTCCACAGGATCTGATGAAATCCATACATGGGTCCTCAGGGAACTGGCAGATGAAGTTGCTAAGCCGCTTTCTATTATATTTGAAAAATCATGGCAGTTTGGTGAAGTTCCTGCTGACTGGAAAAGGGGAAAAAAACCTCCCATTTTTAAAAAGGGAAAAAAGGAAGACCCAGGGAACTACAGGCCGGTCAGTCTCACCTCTTTGCCTGGCAAGGTCATGGACTCCAGAGACCCTACTGGAATCTCCGCTAAGGCACATGGAGAATAAAGAGGTGACAGGTGACAGACAGCATGGCTTCACCAAAGGCAAATCATGCCTGACAATCTTGGTGGCCTTCTATGATGGGATTAAAACATTGGTGGATAAGGGAGGAGCAACAGAGATCATTTACCTATACTTATGCAAAGTGTTTGACACTGACCTGCATGACATCCTGGCCTCTAAATTGTGAAGACTTGGATTTGATGGATGTACTGCTCAATGGACAAGGAATTGGCTGGATGGCCACACTCAAAGGATTGTGGGCAGTGGCTTAATGTCCAAGTGGCAACCAGTGACAAGTGGCATTCCTCAGGGGTCGGTACTGGGACCAGTACTATTTAACATCTTTGTTGGTGACATGGACACTGGGATTGAGTGCACCCTCAGCAAGTTTGC
>VXBO01009883.1:37534-55166 GCA_013400135.1 Rhinoptilus africanus
CTGGAGTCCATGGAGCTCCACCCGGGTATGGGTGAAGACCCAGCAGAAAGCTTATGGGTCAAGAAAGCAGGGGCAGGTGATGTTACAGTGGGGATCTGCTGCGGGGCAACCTGACCAGGACGACAAAGCAGATGAAGCCCTCTGTAGACAGATAGGAGTGGCATTGTGTTCACAGACCCTGGTCCTCATGGTGGGACTTAACCACCCCGATATCTGCTGGAGGGACTACACAGTGGGGCACAAGAAATCCATGAAGTTCTTGGAATGTGTCAACAATAACATTTTTCTCCAAATAATAAAGGAGCCAGTGAAGAGAGGAGCCATGCTGGACCTTATCCTTACCAACAAGGAGGAGGTAGTGGGGAATGTCAAGCTCAAGGATAACTTTGTCTGCAGCATCATGAAATGGCAGAGTTCAATAGCCTTAGGGCAGCAACGAATGTGCGCAGCAAGCTCACAACCCTGGACTTCAGAAGAATAGACTTTGGCCTCTAGAAGGATATGTTTGTTAGGGTAACATGGGATAATGCGCTGGAGGGGAGAGGATTTAAGGATCACCTCCTCCAAGCTCAGCAGCGGTGCATCCCAAAAAAAGAAGGCAGCAAAAATGCCAGGAGGCCTGCATGGATTAAATAGGAAATCCTGGACAAGCTCAAAAGCCTACAGAGGCCTACAGAGGGTAGAAGCAAGGACAGATAGACTGGGAGGAATGGAGAGAAACTGTCCAAGTGACCAGGAACAAGATTAAGCAACCTAAAGCCCATATACAATTAAAACTGGCTAGGGTCATCAAGGATAACAAGAAAAACTTCTACAATATGTCAGAGGTAAGGGGAAGGCTAAAGAAGACATGGGCCCTCTCTGGAAGGAAATAGGAGACTTGGTCACCCAGGATATGGAGAAGGATGAGGTACTGAGTGACTTTTTCACCTCAGTCTTCACCGGCAAGGGCTCTAACGACACCAACCCAAGTTGTAGAATGCAAAGGGAGAATGAAAAACCATCCACTCTAGAAGATCAGGTTCGAGACCATCTAAGGAACCTGAAGGTACACAAGTCCACAGGATCTGATGAAATCCATACATGGGTCCTCAGGGAACTGGCAGATGAAGTTGCTAAGCCGCTTTCTATTATATTTGAAAAATCATGGCAGTTTGGTGAAGTTCCTGCTGACTGGAAAAGGGGAAAAAAACCTCCCATTTTTAAAAAGGGAAAAAAGGAAGACCCAGGGAACTACAGGCCGGTCAGTCTCACCTCTTTGCCTGGCAAGGTCATGGACTCCAGAGACCCTACTGGAATCTCCGCTAAGGCACATGGAGAATAAAGAGGTGACAGGTGACAGACAGCATGGCTTCACCAAAGGCAAATCATGCCTGACAATCTTGGTGGCCTTCTATGATGGGATTAAAACATTGGTGGATAAGGGAGGAGCAACAGAGATCATTTACCTATACTTATGCAAAGTGTTTGACACTGACCTGCATGACATCCTGGCCTCTAAATTGTGAAGACTTGGATTTGATGGATGTACTGCTCAATGGACAAGGAATTGGCTGGATGGCCACACTCAAAGGATTGTGGGCAGTGGCTTAATGTCCAAGTGGCAACCAGTGACAAGTGGCATTCCTCAGGGGTCGGTACTGGGACCAGTACTATTTAACATCTTTGTTGGTGACATGGACACTGGGATTGAGTGCACCCTCAGCAAGTTTGCTGACAACACCAAGCTGTGTCATGTGATTGGCACACTGGAAGGATAAGATGCCATCCAGAGGGACCTGGACAGGCTTGAGAAGTGGGCCTGTGCAAACCCCATGAAGTTCAACCAGGCCAAGTACAAGGTCTTGCACCTGGGTCACAGCCATCACAAGCACAAACATAGGCTGGGAGGAGAATGGCTTGAACACAGCCCTGAGGAGAAGAACTTGGGGGTGCTGGTGGACAAGAAGCTCAACATGAGCTGGCAATGTGTGCTAGCAGCCCAGAAAGCCAACCGTATCCTGGGCTGCATAAAGAGAAACATGGCCAGGAGGTAGAGGGAGGTGATTCTCCCCCTCTGCTACGCTCTTGTGAGACCCCTCCTGTAGAACTGTGTCCAGCTCTGTGGAGCCCTCAGCACAAGAAGGACATGGACCTGTTGGAACGGATCCAGNAAGCACAAACATAGGCTGGGAGGAGAATGGCTTGAACACAGCCCTGAGGAGAAGAACTTGGGGGTGCTGGTGGACAAGAAGCTCAACATGAGCTGGCAATGTGTGCTAGCAGCCCAGAAAGCCAACCGTATCCTGGGCTGCATAAAGAGAAACATGGCCAGGAGGTAGAGGGAGGTGATTCTCCCCCTCTGCTACGCTCTTGTGAGACCCCTCCTGTAGAACTGTGTCCAGCTCTGTGGAGCCCTCAGCACAAGAAGGACATGGACCTGTTGGAACGGATCCAGAGGAGGGCCACAAAGATGATCAGAGGGCTGGAGCACCTCTGCTATGAGGACAGTCTGAGAGAGTTGGGGTTTTTCAGCCTGGAAAAAGAGAAATCTCTGGGGAGACCTTATAGCAGCCTTCCAGTACCTGAAGAGAGCCTACAGGAAAAATGGGGAGGGACTCTTTAGGAGGGAGTGTAACAATAGGACAAGGGCACAAAATCTGTGAATGTTTGACTGTCACGGATATGAACCAAACTTCTCTTTATAAAAGTTGCAGTTGAGATAGCCAGATATTAAGATAATCAAGCATATAACAGGAGAGTTAATATTGGTTCAAGCATTATAAGTTTAGATAGATACCAGAAAAACAGGAGCTGCCAATATAAACAGCTGACTGAAATTTATTAATTTTTCCTGAAAGATAAATTAATGTATTCCACCTCTGCTTGCTTGTTGGGGTACCCTGGCTCCTGTTGTCATGCTGCTTCTTGTCTTCCCTTATATGGAGATCAAGCAATAGAGGGGAGATATACCTGGGTATTTATAAGTGTCCTCTGAGTTTGGATTTGCCTTAAGTTTAAGCTCGAAAACTTTTCCAAGTTGCATAGTTTAAATTAAGCCAGCAAATCCAGAGAGGTAAAGCGGTACATATTATGAAGATAATAATGTATGTTACACTGAAAGTGTTAGATGCCCCGGATGTTCTCCGGATGTAACTAAAATTAGCAGTAATTTTCAGAGAAAATAAATTAGTTAATAATAATGGAAGCAGCACTTTTCTTTGTACAGTGAAGCAGAATATAACTGAAGCAGAAATACAAAAAAGCCCCATGTTTGGTAGAGGAAAGTAAAATTTGCATATATCTGCAATAGTGACCATAAAAAGATTCAAATATTTCCCACACAATCTTTTTAGAAAGATTTGCAAAAATGAAAAAATAAAGTTGAAATCAAACCACTTACAGTCATCTCTATAGCAGCAAAAGGCAAGCAGTATTGTAGAACATCTTTATCCAGACTAGATTTCTAATGAGGAACATAATGAGAAGGCATTTTGACATTAACTGCACAGAAACAGTTTGCGCCTTGAAGTGTATCAGGAGAGGTATCATTGTTATTAATCCTATAGTTCCGATTACACCCACACACACTCTAACAGCACAAGGAAGAAATCTGACAGTAAATTAATTACAAAGTTCTGCAGAAGTAATTTCTTCTTTGTTCTCTTTTTCTCCTCAATCTAATAATATCACCCTTTTTCACCAAAGAAATCAAGGTTAGACTACGTTCTGTTTCTCCTGCATTGGAGGATTAATTTTGTTTAAAATGATGTCAAAGCTAAAATATACAAGAAATCCAACTGGGTGTGCACAGAGTGATTCCACTAAGGAGATTGAGCAAATAATAGTTTTCATTAAAAAAATTACATTTATGAGAATATAATGCTTGGGATAAAAAAACCTAACATACATGCATGTCTATACTGTATACTTCTGTATAATGTATACTTCAGGCACATTAATTAGGTGCTCCTGATACCTTTTAAGATGTACTCAGTCTTCACATAGTACAGCAGACAACGTTCTTCTCTGGGGTGGATGTGTTACTGCATTCATTTTGTTTAATTCATACCAATTCTCATGGGTTGGACACTAAATGTAAGGCCTGTTTACACTTTGGATAAGTGAAGTGAGTTCTTCCATGAAATCATAGTAATTACAAGTATAATTTTTGCATTTCCCACTACAGGAGTTTGCACTGACAGCTGTCGTCATGACATGTCCTCACTGCAAACAAGGCCTTAGATTGTGCTGGCAATGTATTTGTCCATATGTTGCACAGATGAGAGGTGAGTAGAAGTGTGTTATAGTAGGGTACAAAAGGCTTACAAATTCATGTCTTTTAGGCCAAAGGATTTTCTAAGAATCTGTTATTGTGGCCATTGGTATCTTTTTGCTTGCAGATAGAACAAGATTTACCAAATCATTTTTACATGAGATTGGTTTAGACTAGAGTTTGGCTCTAGATTGGTTTAGACTAGAGTAGAATCAGAAGAAATTTACTGATGTCTTTCCTTTGAGAGCCCTAAAATGAGTGACCCTTTGCACCATGTAACGCATAGATGTAATTAGTTTTCATGTAAGCCTCTCAGAAACAGTGCTACAGTCATAATGGCCTGAGTACATACAAGAATATTCCTTACTAGACTGGAAATAAATCACGTAAGTCCTTCAATTAAAACAATATGAAACAGAAAGTCTTACCAAAATTTCCAGAGATCTTTTCCAGTTACTTTTGTGTCATCTTAAATGTTTAATTTTCATTTCCATTTTAAAAAAATTTTGAACTTTGAGGTTTTGTTACCAAAGAAGTGATTATTTTTCATTATGCACAGATGGCTAGTTGTGTTTTGATTCCTCCCAGCAAAATACTCTTTGTATACTAGCCCTTTTGTTTTTGGAAGCACTAGTGTTTGGGCACACCTGGAGTAGCAGATAAAATAGACCAAGGTTCATATATAAGGTATATTAAATCTTGAATTTGCTTTTCCCATTTTTCTTGTCCAGAAATATAATTAAGACAAAACCCACAAACTTTTAATGCCTGTTCTGGCCTTCTGAACCTGCAATAGCCCAGCTGGACTTATTGCTTCTGTACTCTGAGCAAGAGTCTCACTTGTACAATCCACTTGGAAGTAATTCCAGCATATGAGGATTTCTTTAGATGTATTATACATGCAGTAATCAGATACACAGTACACATATTAAAATTACATGCACAGTACCTCTATATGAAAAATCTGTGTGTGACTGTCATACATAGAGACAATAATGGGACAGTAGCAAAACAGTCCTAGTAGAAGGAACCTTAGTCTGGATTTTCCCAAGTGACCTTAGAGAGTCAGAGGGTTTTGATGTCTGTAATATGAGATTGAGAAGACAGTCTTATAATTTATACACTCTTTCTCTCTTGTTTCTTTGATGTATGAAGTTATGTACCTTTCATTTAAGAAGAAAAGCTGAAAAATGGAACAAAGCCATATTTAGTAGAGTTCTACACTGCATTGTCTCTCATTCATGTTAATGGATGAAGTATCTTAAAGAATTTGTTCTTTTCAACTCAGACCTGAAGTATTAATAAACAAAAGGATTATAGCTTTTTAACTTTTTTGATGTTATACAGTTTTAACTGTATTGAAAAAATAATGCGAAAAAACCTGGGTTTATACAAAAGTCCTGAACTGTAGAAAAAATATGTGCATTTCCTGACATATTTAACATCAGAATTATGTTGAAGCAAAGGAATGGGATCATACACAAGAGGTATTGTGAAGTCTTTGTAAAAGATGACATTTCTG
This sequence comes from Rhinoptilus africanus, assembly GCA_013400135.1. Taxonomy (NCBI): domain Eukaryota; kingdom Metazoa; phylum Chordata; class Aves; order Charadriiformes; family Glareolidae; genus Rhinoptilus; species Rhinoptilus africanus. The sequence goes on from VXBO01009883.1 coordinate 43,312, forward strand.
AATCTACAGAAAAGAGTAAACTTATCTATAGTAGTCTGAATTATGGGTTTTTCTTTGTTATCATCTGCCTTACAGTCAGTTGTAGCTATTTTCAATAAATATTTATGTTCATTAAACCCAACAAATACAATATTAATCAGAGCATTTTAAAAAATATATTTGGATAAATGTTTACGAACTATAAAGTAACACATTTATTTAAGTTGCAAAAAGCCCTTCTATTGCATAACAAAGAAAGAAGTGGATCACTTTATAATGTAGACATAAGATAAGCACTGTGCGTAGAAGAAAATTACCTACTGAGAAATTTATGGCTTCACTCTAATATTTGCCCACAGCTTTAATTCCCCTGTGATGAGAGCACCATTGAGAGGGGATCTCCATAAGGTGCAAATACTTAGATTTGAAAGGCTGTTTTTCTTAGCACATGAGCAAAGGTTTTATTTCACGAGGTATTGCTGGAACATCATTCTACTTAAAGAAGGTATGATAGTTAAGTGGTCTTGCATTCTGCATATTCTGTCTACTTTAGGTTATTTAGAATATACTAAGGTGAGTCAGCAAAGACTAAGGAGCTAATTGTGCTCAAAATGCTTTGACGTTCCAACTCATACTTAGTCCACTTATTTTAATGATTGTCCACATTCTAAACATTACATACCTTGAGTAAATTCTTGAAGAAAAATTATTCTGGAAGGGTTGGTATCGTCACTGACATTTTTGGAGGATCTCTGAAGGACAGTTGCTATATGTTGGTTAGCTGTCCTTGCCAAAGGATTGAGACTAAAATAAGCTGCACTAAGAATACATATATTTATATGTATATGCACAGAGACACACACACAAACCCTTCCTATGCCTAGTAAGCCTGTTTTAAAAAGAATCAGACTTCTGCATGGGTCATTGCTCAAAGAGTTAAAATAGGAGCTTTTTTCAGAAAAAAGAGATGCTATTTTTGACTTTGCCTTTCCTTTCACTGGAATCACCATTGTCAGAAATATCACAAAAAATATCTACTCCCTCATAATAATAGCTAAACATTCTATAGGAGCAATTGATGTAAAACCAAGTGATATCTACATTATTTAATGATGTACAGTTATGGTGCATGCAAATCCCCATCTGAAGGCGAACACCGCCTGCTTTTCCTGTGAGTGTCCTTTTGTTTTACACGTGAGGGAATCATATGGCTTTTGCCAGACAGTTTAGCTGCTTATGGGTAATGCATTGAATCTCAAAAATTAGACAGATCAAATACTCTCCCATGTTTTTGTTTAAACCTGCCATGAGTGGGATACTACAAAGACACAGTTCCAGAGGTTATATTGACTATGTCAGCTTTTGTTGTCAATTCCTGAAAATCTTGATTTTATTCCTTTCACGACACAAGTTTCATAAATTTACACAGATATTTGTATTCAGGTAAAGGCAATAAAGGATAAGTATGTACATCTGCATTTCCATAACATGATTTATAGATGGCCGTTATAGTTTAATTCTTCCAGTTATGTAGCAGGCTGCCCTATTACGTAACTACTTGTCCTATAAAAGAAGGATTTATGGATTTATTTATTTATTTATTACAAATGCCATTTTTTCTAGAAATAATGTTATGGGGAAGCTGAATGGAACTTTGTATTTCCCATGTGGTTTCCATACATGATGTTATCATTAGAAAGCATCTTTTTAGAATATTATTACTTTTTGACCCAGTAGATCTTTTACTAATGTTTGATTTTCTTAGCTATTCAGCATCTATTATGTATGAAAGCTCTTCAGTACCCTTCAATAAATTTAGCATGTAGTAGGAATAATAATTGCTAATAGATTGATACTAATAGGAATAATCTTTTAAATTATTTAACTGTAGAGGGTCTAACCGTGAGAAAAAAAAAACCCAAACAAACCTGATAAAAGTCTCCAGGCTTCTAAAGAATCAAAAAGCCTTTTTTTCTTTGCTAGTTATTTCATTTCAAATGTCCAGTTGGTTTCACACAGAGCTTTTAAGATAGGGAGGAAAACAGGTTTTGCTGTTGCTCACCAGTCACCCAATTACCGATCACCAAAAAAAAGAGCATTGGGAGCTTAGTGACATCAGTTTTAGTGATATCAAAGAGAACAAAGAACAAGTATCCAAAATGCATAAAACACATCATAGAAAGTAAATCTATATGTAACATGGCCTTACAGACCAGTGAAGAAAAAACAAGCTGTAAAATGTAGGCAAACATACAAAAATGACCACAAGCATCCTAACATGTGGAGGACAAAACCATCAATCTCAGCCTCTTACGCCATCAATGCAAGAACTCAGGGTGCCAATGACTGGCTGCAAACACTGGTCTGCTGGATTGAGTGAAGCTGGCAACCTAAATGGAACAAGCTTAACACCAGAAAAATAAGTAAACTTAGAAGTTTATCTCATTTTAACTGTACATAACAAGAAATGCTAGTATTGCTAAGATAAAAATAATTCTTTGATAGAATGGTTAAGATTTTAATTAGACTCACAATAATTAATTGGATTTGCATATATGGCATAATTCTTTTGCCCATAACAAAATTTTAAGTATAAGTCTTTTGTAAGTTAGTTTTAAATATACACATACAACTTCATGGACAGATTAATTTGCTGATATTTAGCTTATATTGTAATACGGACTTTGTGGATGGGTGGTCAAACACTCAGGCTGCCCAGAGATGTTGTTAAGTTTCCATCTTTAGCTGATACTCAAAATTCAACTGGATACACACCTAAGCAACATGATCTATGTAACCCCGCTCTAAGCAGAAGTTTTGACTTGGTGATGTGCAGAGGTGCCTTCAAACCATAATGATTCCCTGGTCCCGTGAAAAGCAAATGTCTTTATTTAAAATAGTTTCATAAAATTAATGAAGACATTAATTTGTAAATTACCTAAGAAGACTGTTGGTTTTTTTTTCTTAACAAAATAGTATGCTTTATTCATAAATACTAAAGAAAGTTTGATAAAGTAGGAAACTCCATTCAGATAACACTTTGAAGTTGTAATTAATATTCCAAGGATGTGCTGACTATGACAAGAAATCCGAGGCTCATGAACTTGTATTAGGGAGAAATCTTTGAAAGTAAGAAGTGGTGACAATTTTGATGATCACTTGTTGATGTATAGATAAAGTCCAAAAGTCCTCATGAATGCACATATGCGGAACTGAAAAATATGAAAGGTAAGAAGGACTTGACAAGAGTATTTTGTTCTAAACTTAAGAAAACATAATCATAAAATTACTAAACAGGATCAATAGTGTAAATATACAACAGTCAAGTTTGAAAAGAAAAAATAAAGCAGCTATTTCAGCTATTTCATAAATTTGATATGTAATAAAAGAGAAAAGTTGACAAAAGTGAACATAAATCCAAGCGAGAATTTGCTCAATACTTGTAAATTAGGCAAAGGCACACCAGGACCTGCAAAGATAAGGACAAGGAAAGGTTTTCATTTCAACTAGAAAGGAAGCCTTAGCTTTTATACCGGTTTCCCGAATAGTTCTACTTTTAGTGTTTTACTAAGAAAACTGTTAAAAGTTACTGAAACGTGGAATACATGTAAAGGTAAAGGGCTTGTATCTAAATACTACATGCCATGTGTCTTACAGATGTCTCTGACTCAAGGTTAACCCATAATATACCACTGAATATTTAGACAGACTGAAGAATACAGATAGATTTCAATAAGTAACACTAAAAAGGTAAAAGATGACTTATAACCTTAAAAGTTTGTTTATAATAAAAAATAATAATTTTTATACCTTAATATTGTAAATGAGATACATAAGGAGTGAAATTTTGAAAACTAGGATCTCCCTAAGGGTTTAGTTATCTAATCAGTGTTGTGAAATATCTGACATGAGAGATGAAATTACTTTAAATGTGGCATTTGTTAAATTGTCAGATGATGCTGAAAGAACTAGTTCAACTTTGTTAACTGTTTTTTCACTAAAAGGTTGCTTTTTAATGTTGTTGTACATCCACAGATAGCCCTTTATGCCTTTCCCTCACCAATCTTATCTCTTAAAATCACATTTCCAGTTACATGGCAATTTAGTACGAATTCGAAACAATTCAAATTCAATGTACACTGAAAAATAATTACGTTAAAACATTCTTTTAAAACTAACCACCTCTAATACTTATTTCATTCAAAGATATACAGAAGGTCACTTTGCAAAAAGCAACAATATTAAATCCAATTATGATGTTTTATTCAAAACTTTAATAATATTTTAATTTCACTGCTGAATTCTATTATATAGAAATTCATCACTATGTATTGTAGAAGTAGGCAACAATAACCGGTATGTGTATGGACTTGAGATCATCAAATAATAATAAAATCCTGTAATTTTCAGAGACTATTTTCCGGGTCGTGACTTTCTCAAGATCATTTTAATAGTTCCAATTGAAGTACACAGAGAATAATAAAACATAATAGATCTCACATACATACTGTAGAGCATAGAAAAATATACCTTTATCACCAATTCTGACCTGGAAGACTGGATAGATGAAGCACTCAGGTATAGTGAGTGACTACGGACTATATATAATATAGAAAAAAAGAAAACTTTACTGTTTGTTCTCAACAACAAGATGTTTTTTTCAAATGAAGGCTTTTGGAACACTAAAATTATTGAGTAGATTTCATTGCAAGTTACTACTTCTGAATTATACTTTCAAATGCTTAGTTGCTCTCTCTCCTTTATCCACATCTACCTTTAGTAGCTAGCAGTGGATGTAGTTTATTGTCTCTTCCCATCATGATAGGCCATATGATTTAACTCCTGATATGAATCATTGTTACGATGTGCTCCTGCTCTCCAGGTGCCAACCTGACCTTTATCTCCCGTAACTCTACCCAAGCGATAACCACCCATGGTGGTCACAATGGGTGCATCTGATCGTGCTGACTGCACCTGGCTCAACGTGGTTTCAGTGAGACAGATAACACCACCAAGGGCTAAACCTGAGTAATACTGGTACTATGGTCAATAAGCAAATATGACTATAGGTCAATCATCTTACCTTCATAAAGAGTGAACAGCCCAAGAGCCGTTTAAGCTCTCCTGAATGGCAGCGGGCTCTACACCAGAATCTCCCCTTGAGCAGGGATGCCACTCAAGGTTAAATTTACTTCTCAAGATTGAGAGATTCCTTGCTGCAACAGATTATGGGTTAGTGGCTAATAGCATGCTAAACTTTGAAATCTTTGCTAAGTGATATAAAGGATTGATTCTGCATATATAATCCTTTAAACGTAAATCATTGACCAAGTCTGGTACTAGGATTTAATCCAGACGCACGTAGACTCCTCTCTGAGGAGTCTGGAGAGCAAAGGGGTCCTTTCTGAACCTCGAGACTCAACAGGAGCATGTCCCTGACAGCTCTGTCTGACCCTGTCCTCTGTGCAGTAAATAACTAAGTGTGCCTCAACATCTCGAATCTTGTTAAAACATTGTCACATTTATGATTGAACTTTGTTAAATCCCTGGTTTATAGCAATAAATGTATCACTGCTTCTCTCTACAAGTAAATGGCGTTGCTTCCATCCTCAACAATCATGTGTTCCTAAAGGACACCTTTCTTATTTTTTGCATGACTATGTACACTGCATTATTAGATAGCAAAGTGAATTATTTTTCTTGGATTAGGAATTGCTGCCTGCTTTGCTACATGTAGACATGTAAACATGTGGAATGGATATGGATTTTGCATACGTGCTTCCATTTCTTTATTTTCTCTCAAATCTAGTATTCTTATTTTTATCTATTTAATGGCCATATGAATTCAGCTCTATGAATTGGGAAATCCTTTTTGATTCTTTCAGAAGGAAGAAACATATACTACTGCTTCTTTCAGACAATATTTTCCCTTTTTAGGTTACCTAGTTTTAGGAAAAAAAAAATTCTTCAAATTAATTATTAATGTCTCAGATGAAGTTATTTTAAATATTTTTCCACTTTTATTCCATAGTCTGCCTTTCAACCTGTCATATATTTGCAGCATTGGCAATCATCTTGGTGGTGTTATTGAATCCACTGTATTCAGTGTTACATTAATAAATATTTAATTTATTTTCCTTAATTGTTTATTCTGAATTAAATAGTTGCATTTCACTTAAGATTTAGTACAACCACTAAGAAGAATGTTGAAGCATTATATTCAGCAATAACAAATAAAATCAAGCACATAGGTTTTAGGGTCATCACAGCATGAACACACATGTGTTCAACTTAAATCAGACAAGCTGAAAAATACACTTTGAAATTGAATATTAAGCACTTTCTTATTCTCCATTAATTTGAAAGCTGTCTTCAAAGATTAGCACTAAATTAAAAAGCCTGTAGAATTTGCATGCAAATTTCTGTTTACTTCAAACTGAATTTTATTTAAGTGGTCAGGGCTTTTATATTTTGTTTACATCTTATTTTTATTACATTTATGAATTTGTGAATAAATTGTCTTGTATTGTAGAGTCCTGGCTGCTTGTTCACAAATTCACTGGACTTCTCCAAGGTACTTGTGTATTTTTTTTTTAAACTCAAATAAAACAACAAAAAACTCATGACCTTCCAGCTCCTGTATGTATGTACTTTCGTTGTTTACTTGTGTAGGTATCATTCTGACTTTGAACATGCAGCGCTGGCTGAATGAACAATCAGAACTACAGTTTGCTGAACAGGGTTCCAACCCTGAGCAGTTTGCTCTGACCGCAGTTAAAACCCTAGACTGCCTCATGCAGAAGATCAATGTTAATGAGTAAAATACTCTGTCCCCTGACTGAAGTAATACCTATTTTTCACAGGCTGTCAACAGTTATATCAGCTATCAAAAGAAGTATGGCCAGCAGTCTAGGCAGGTGATTCTACTCCTCCACTCATGTGAGATCCCACCTGCATCCAGCTCTGGAGTCCTCGGCACAGAAAGAATGTGTTCCTCTTGGAGTGAGTCCAGCTGAGGGCCACAAAGATGATCAGAGGGCTGGAGTGTAATGTTTAATGTACATTTTAGCAGTGTAATGTACACTTTAGGAGTGTAATGTTAGGATGAGGGGAAACGGTTTTTAACTGAAAGAGGTGAGATTTAGATTAATTAGGAAGAAATTCTTTACTGTAAGAATGGTGCATCACTGGAACAGGTTGCCCTGGGAAGTTGTGGATGCCCCATCCCTGGAAGTGTTCAAGCCCAGCCTGGATGAGGCTTTGAGCAGCCTGGTCTAGTTGGAGGTGTCCCTGCCCATGGCAGGGGGGTTGGAACTAGATGATCTTTAAGGTCTCTTCCAACCCAGACCATTCTATGATTCTACGAACTATATTGCTGACTTTCAATGGACTACTCATATTTTATTCTCTCATATGTGACCAAGTGTGACTGTATCACATACATTCACAAGATAATTTGGAGCAAAATGAATTTGATTTTTTTAGTTCTTTTCCTCTTCTAAGAGAGACCACAATCAATTTTTACTTTATTTGAGTTCATCTGAAGACACAGTTCAGGTCTTGAGATAACTGAATTCTGGAGAGATAACTGAATTCTGGAGAAATAACTGAATTCTGGAAAGATCCTTGTTTGTCTCTTGTAACCTAGAAGAAGTTTCCTCTCTATGCTGTAACCAGGTATGAGAGTAATAAACATATTCCAGATTTTAATTCTGAAATTGCGTAACAAATATCTTGATATTTGTCTCATCATACATTATGTATGGAAAAGGTAAATACTAAAAGAAGGACTATCTTGTCAACTTGTAAAATGAAAAATGTAATTAAAGAAACTTGAAAGCTTTCTGGTGGGTGTATCTTGTTCTGGCTTGATTTACTTCTTGAGATAAAGACTTCCAAAGATTTTATTTTCAAAATTGTACTATCTTCCTAAAACTCCCCTTAGACACATTAGACTTGAAGACAAATAATCTGTACTGCTGTAGATTTATAGCTTAATTGTTGTTGTTTTAATAGTCTTATGTGTAGTATTTATTTCACATAATATACAGAATAGTATTTTGAGAATGCAACAAGACTGTAGGAAGTAAATTAGCATGTAGCATATATTATAAATATTGCATATCATTTAAATTGATTTCTAACATTAGTTTGCTCAAGAGAAATCTAGATGATCAAGGATTCTCCAATGTGTGAGTAGCAGAAGAGTTTAGGCTTTTCAGATGCAAAAGGTTGGAGGAAAATGTTCAATGCCAAATTAGCAGAAGATATAAACTTTACTTAATTTAGATTAAGATGGGATTATTAACTGAGGTAATAGAATAGGGATCTGACATCTTGAGAAAACATTTTTCTCTCCTGGACTGTTCATCCAGAGTTCCCATCTGCATACGCCCAACCCCTTCTTTAAATTTAGTTGTTGAAATTGGTGAAGTTATGAAAGATGTTGTGTCCTGACAGGTGATTTTTCTATTAATTATTTTTTAATCAAATTTAACTCTTGATTTAAAATTTATATTCACTTCTGATTTTTCATATTTTAAAATTTTTGTTCCTTAGGCACATAATTATAATTTGCATATGTTTCATGTTCCTGTAATATGTTTGCCATGTCATATCTATATTAAGCTATTATTCATCTATTCTTTTTATTGTATAAGTAAATTGTTAAATACGTTGGTTTATTCTATGACCAGGAAAGCCTCAGTGCAGGTTCCTTACACTGTTGCTATTTATAAAGTAATATCTGAGACTCAAGATAGGCCTCCATTTTTACCTACTTCATTAAAAACTCTTCTCCACATTACAAATGAGAAAATATCAGAGGACTTAGGGAGAAATCAATAATTTCAGCTCAACGCTGAATGTAAAACAATTTCAGAGTTATCCAAAACTTACCTTAGTTATTCAGACCCCCGCAAAACTGAAAATATCAAGAGAAGTTTAAACTTCTGTACCTTTTCCTGCACTTCAGTCCTAAGTCTTCCTAGGACAATGCTTGCATTCTTGTATATCTTCACTTATGTCACTGCTTCTTTGCTAGAGAAAAAGAAGGATGTTTTATGGGAAAAAAAAAAAAACAAAAAAACAAAAAAAACCCAAACCTACTCACTTCCCGTTGTAGTTAAAGATCTTTTTAATTGTCTGATGCTCCCTGTACCTGACACTACTACACTAGGTCTGATTCAGTATGGGACCTCTAAATTCTTACTGATAGTTAGCTTTACATAATAGATATCAAAACCATCTCACTATTTTGAAAATTTCTTCTTTTGAGTTTTGTATTGCAGTTATTACATTTCAGGGTTTGTTGTTTTGTAACAATTTCAGATGGCTCAGAGATATAGTTTGCTAATGACTAAAGCTAATTCACAGCAATTTTCTGAACAGTTTTAACAAATGTGTCAGTAGTATTGGAAGAAAGGTCTAGGAAAATGGTGACACATTCATGGATGTACAGCCATAAGTCTGATATATATGTGTTCTGAGTTCAGAGTAGTTTGTGTCAGAAAGGCTCTAACACAGTGGAAGCACAAGATAGTGTCCATGCTTAATATTTGGTAATTGAGTTGATATAATGTAGCTTTATACGTTCCGAGCTGTGGTGGGTTAAACTTGTCTGGCTACCAAGTGCCCACCCAGCTGCTCTCTCACTTCCCTTCTTCAGCAAGATGGGGAGAAAACGCGATGAAAAAGACCATGAGTGGAGATCACTCATAATTATCTCCATGGACAAAACAGACTCAACTTGGGGAAGACTATTTTAATTTATTTTCAATTAAAACTAGAATAACACAGTCTTCCCTCTGCTCCAGCATGGGGTTCCATCCATGGGATACAGTCCTTCATGAACTGCTCACACTCCTCCCCACAGGCAGCAGTTCTGTTCCAGAACTGGGTCTTTTCCATAGGGTACAGCCTTTCAGGAAGAAACTGCTCCAATGTGAGTCCCCAGTGGGACAGAGTTCCTGCCAGAAAGCCTGCTCCTGCATGGGCTGAAGTTTCTTTCAGGGCACATCCACCTACTGCAGCATGGGGTCCTCAATAGGCTTCAATGTGGATATCTTCTGCAGTATCATCCTCCATGGATTGCAAAGGGGCACCCTGCTTCATCATAGTCTTCTCCATGGTCTCCATGGGAATCTCATGTCTAGCACCTGGACGCCCTCCTTCCCCTCCTTCTTCACTGATCTTGAAGTCTGCATAGTTTTTTCTCTCACATTTTTCTCGCTCTTCTCTCACAGCTGCCATGCACTGTTTTCCACCCTTTCTTAAATATATTATCATAGAGGCACCATCAGCCCCGATGGGCTCAGCTTTGGCCAGCAGTGGGTCCATTTCGGAGTCAGCTGAAAATAGCTCTGTGTAACATGGGGGCAACTCTTGATCTGACAGAGGCCACCCCTGCTAACAAAAGCTTTCCACATACACAAATGACGCAGATTACTGTTATAAATAATATAGATGTAGTTATGGATATGGGTATAGGCGCAGTTATAGATTATATAGATGAGAAAGATGTAGATGTGTATCTAGATCTTGGGCTCTTATGAGAATGTTAGCCTCCTGAGGGCAAAATCCTTAGCTCGCTCAATGCAAAGACCTAAGAAGCAATGAAGAGCAGAAACTAAACTGTTTCTGTGGATCACTTCTGCTCCCTACTATGTCACAGATTGTAAAAGGAATCTGAGAAACCTGACCTCATTGCTGTCTTTGTAAGAATCTTGACTTGTGATTTTTAAATATCTCACATACCACTTCAATCAAACTGTTCAGCTTGACAACACTAACATGCTTTGTAGCTTCTACAGGTACAGGATAAATTTTCAGTACTAAGTGTTATGCTGTCTTCATTGCAAAGCATTGAGATAATTGTCTTTGCTTATTATCAAATCCAAACTGCATTCTCTTATTTAATTTATATTAACAGATTAAGTCACTAAATACATTTTTCCAGGACTTCATGTGTCAATTATGATAAACTTTTACTTCACTTGAGATGCTGCTTTATATAAACTAGGGAATTTGACTCTATATATTATAAGCCAAACAAACATCTAGTTATTTTTTATTTTAATTTTTATTCAACAAATACATTGTGTAAAAATATTTTAGATAATCACTTAGATAATTTGCAGATAATTGGGAGTAAGCACTTTCACAACTTTGCAGTAGGCAGCTAGTCATTTTACTTAAATTACTTTAGAACAGACCAGAATTTTCATTGCTTAGCAGCACTTATCACAAGATTATTGTAATGCTAAATTCTAGTTACTGAAAAGAATGACAGAGGGAAAATGTCTGGATACTGAAGCTTGGATTCACAAACAGGATTTTAAGTCTTGCATGATGCATTCAAAGACTAAAAACTTTTTAGGTACCTAGACATCACAATAGTATTTTGACAGGCACTTGCAAAAAGTCAGTGTCCACGTGCTTATTAAAAATAGAATTTTAAACCCACCTATCTGTATTCGTAATATAAAAATATTTATTTAATTTTCTTATTAAAATAAAGGTAAATAAAATACTGGGATGATGTTTCAAAGATATTAAACAAATCAGTCTATGTTCAAGCCAAATTTAGAGAATTGTGGTATGGAAACATACTTTACTGATTTTAGAATATTTTCTTTTACAAGCACAAATTACTAAACCTCTTATGTTTATGGAAATGCTTTCTTAACAGCCCTCTTAACAGCAGGTTTTGTTAAGGTCATGTCCTTCCCTGTCCCCTCTTAGGCTTTTCCTTTGCTGTGTGTTCTACATATAATCATACAGAATCATATTATCCTTGTCTTTGAGTCCTTAATATTTTGGCACATGCCCTGCCTGTCAGGACATTTTGCATCATTAACCATTTTTTTTTTTTTTTT
>VXBO01009883.1:60216-73908 GCA_013400135.1 Rhinoptilus africanus
GGTTTCTAATATTCTTAAAAGACAAGGGTGGGTAATGTTATAGATGTGTTATAGTATGTTTTCTGCCTACGTATAGGGACGAGAATGACAAGAATATCTTCCCATCCCAGAGATTTATCTCTTACGTATTAGATGTACATTAATGTGCAACAAAGAATTGATCTGTTGCCCTTTGCCAGTGGATATGGCCATGGGAAGGGCTTCTGTAGAACTGCACAGAAGATATCAAATAACGATGGTCTCATCGAACATGGGAGAAATACAGGTTCAGACTGAAGCTCTGCTAAGTGCCAAATCATATGAAAATAAAATCACATGCACAATCCTTCTCACTAAAATTAATTGATTGTTCATCTGTAATCTAATGATTCGGTTTAGTGAGGTGCTGAGAACCTTCAAATATGGCTACGTACACCTAGGCAGCTCATCAGATTCACATGGCTAAAGCTTGCAACCATCTGTAACCAGCAGCATACAACTGATAATTTCAGCATTATGTATCTACTGCATTTGATTTTTGAACTGATGAGGTGTTGCTCACAGACCAGTTTGTGATGCTTGCAAGCTCATTTAAGAAGCAGCCACAGACCAAACCAATGAGAAAGACTATACAAGTCTAATTTATGGTTAGATAGTGACTCTGAGATTAGGGAAAAAACTTTTAAAAGTTGTTTAAACCTTTGATGACTTTCTTATTTCACTTTCTGTTTCCTTTTCTAAGCATTAAAGGTGGAATAATTACAAGGCAAGCTTTTCACATTTACCATGCTTAAATGCAGAAAAGACTGTCTGGTAGATTAGTATTAACGTGTTCCATATTTGTTAGAAATTTCAATGGTAGACTTAAACTAGTGTCTAACTGAAGCTAACTTGGACACCTACACTGTGCTGCAACTACAGATGTGGAAAACAGTGGACTGCAGTGGGCAACATGTGGTTGAGTTCTCAAGGGTATGCTGACATCAGCACCTAGATTGAGGCCTGGGCTTCAAAGTTTATACTTGGCAAATTTGCTGACCAAACATAGACTAAGTCTTGAGCCCAAGCACCAGCTACATTTCAATCTTAGTCAGGGAATTTAGTTGAAGTTGAAACTGTGAAATCTAACACAACAATTTCATAAGCAGTAATTTATTTTCTCTCCCTCCAATGCCTTCTTTCTCCATCACCCAGAAGATGGCTATTATTGAATTCCTTGTTTTTTCTTTATCTCCTTATTCTCATCAAATTCCAACTAAGAGCATTGATGACGTAAGTTACTGCCATCCTAGATAAAATGGCACTCTGATCTTCTGCTACTTGATCCAGTGTGTCAATTCATTAGATTTTTTTAAAAATTTTTCAATAAAAGGATGTTGTATTTGTATTTCCATTGCAAACACACCTCCCTGCTCTCCCTAGTCTGAAACAAGCTTGTAAAATTTATCATTCCGTTATGATCATGAAAGAATGCTAGCGCTCATTATTGACAAGTAGGTGACCTGATAACAAATGAGACACCTGGGTGACAGAGGAAGAAGTCCACAAAAATACACAAGGGTGAATGTGAGCAGTAGCAGAGCAAGAAAAAATGGAATTCCCTGCACTATTATCTTACTGCACTATTACTTTACCCAAAGTAAACAAGAAATGCCTTCCTATCTTGACTTTTTATGTCATATCACAAACACCCAGAGGAAGGAGACAGGAAAGGAGAGAAAGGGATAGGAAAGAACTCAGTAGACATTACTGCCTTGTGTCTAAACGTATGGCCTTAAAAAGCTGTTCAAAATACGCCTTGTTCATATCCACAGGTCTACAAATTTCATTTATTTTGGAATTGGTACGAAGTGGGAAGTGGGATTGATTCCGTTATAGACAGTTAATTGATTAGCAAATGTCTTAGTTTTCTTTGGCAATGGAAGAACAACTATCACATATTTTCTAATTAAAACTTTTTTTTTTTTTTTCAATTTCAATAGTACTATAATTTCTTTTAGTTGTTTAGGGATTTTTGGTTTTGTCATGTATGCTTTATGTATCAGTGTTTCCAACTTAATTGAGCTGTTAAAAGCAAAGGTTTACTGTCCAACTCTAATAAGAAAGGAATTGTGGCCTTAATAAGAGGTCTTACTAAGGAACTGTGGAGATAAAATAGCACACACAGTCTATGGTTTAATGATACATTAGCACAAACTGACTATTATAGAATTTCACCTAATAAAAAAAATCTGAACAATTAAGGGGCATTCAAAGATACGCAAGTTGGAGAGTTTAATTGCTGTGAACCTTTTCCTGTGATTGCCCAGGTCCTGCTGAATCAGGGAATCCTGTGCTGCAGAGTAGCATGTTTGCTCTTTGTTTATGTGTTCAGACTGCCTGTATGCTACCTGAGGTTCCACCACAGAGAACAGAACCAGGAGCTGACTCTTACTTCAAATACTTTGAAAATCCATAGCTTAGCAGACACATCTTGGTCAGTATGGCAGCATAAATCTCCAGTAGCTCTGCCCCAGTAGTTGGCTTACCAGTAACAACCTTGTTAGCTATGGTCTAGTAGCAGTCTGAGCTTGTGACTCTCCACCCTGTGGTGGCTACCCATTCCTTTATCATTGATGTCCCCTGACAGTGACGTTGGAAGATCTGTGCAAGCTTTTTGGTTAGATGGGTCTACTTCTCCATACAGAAATTCTACGTGATTATCAAGTGCTTGCAGAAATAGTATATTCTGCTGCCTTCTGTCAGCTTTACTTTTAACAGCTCAATTGAGTTGGAAACACTGATACATAAAGCATACATGACAAAAACAAAAATGTTACATTTCTAGCTACAATGTAACATTGTAGCTGCTGCTAGAAATGGAGAATAATGGGAATCTATGTCCCTGGAAACTTACCATACATGTTTTTGCTTCCACAGCAGAAATTCTGCCAGTTTGTGGCTGTTACCATGCTGGATACATTGGTATTCCCCTTGATTTCCATCCCAGAAGCCCAGCAGCAAGAGAAACTTCTCATGCTGCATTCCCAGTTCCTTCACGCGCTATGACCACCCCAAAAGTATTACAGCTTTGAAGGGACTCATGACTTCTCACTGGGATTTCAGAAGACAGAGGAGTATCAGGTACAAACTCATTCTTAGAAAACTTACACCTCAATAGTGTGCACCTGAGAAACAGGACTCCAAACTGTACACATTTGACAAGGATGTAACAGCATTAGAGAAAAAGGGAAACATCTGGTTTTGTGATTCTTTCAAGTGAGTTTGTGTCCATAGTAAACTGTTGGGATAGATAAGCTTATTTTTTTAAAACCACTATTAATCCCCATCTTGTAGCAAGTTCTGCTTGAAGTAGAGTTGTTTGAATTAAGGTGTATCCATCCTGACCATCCTTCCACATTTTATACCCTTAATGAGGATGAGTCCTGGAGAGAATTTTGTGACAGTATCTTTCCTTTCTAGAGCACCCTAAGTTTAAATTGGAAGGGAGGCAGTATTATGTAATCAACACTTTATGAAAGCAAAGTTATTCTTGTATTATAACAACTAAGTATGCTTTTATCCTTTCTGCAGTGCCAGCATTAGTTGGAGGAATGAAAGACTTGAGATGTGCAAAATTTTCCCCAAGAAAAACATGAACACATATAACAAAAGCAAAACCCAAGAAGATTTATATAACTAATTAGTTTTAAAAAAATCATTACTGAGCATAACTAAATTTCCTCCTTATGCACACTGTTTTTAAATCTCACCCTTTTTATAAATAATTCTGAAGTAGGTGTATGTAGGAGTAAAGTAAGGTTGTATTTGACTGTATATGCCTACCAGCAGCAGGAAGTTATTTAATTTAACTGACCTGCTAATTATGTGCAAAAATTTAACTCCTGCATTTGAAATACAAATTCCCCGAAGTAATCTTCTGGGGTTTAGGCCAATTATAGACTCATTAGCATTTGTCCTCAGTCTCATAAAATGAAGGCAATAGGTACTAAGAAGACAAAAGTAAGAGACAAAGAAAGTAGTAAAAAAAGGCAGGTTTCTCAGCCATGTGTTGGACTTTCTCTGTCAAATTACTAATAATCCTCTGCTTTCTCCTTACCTTCCTCTCTGTCTCACTCTTCAGTAAATCTCATAATTGGTGATTATTTCTGTGGGAAGTCTCGTTATGGCAGAAATTAGTTACAAAATCACCCAGGCCTCATGCACTAGCAGCAAAATAAATGCCAAGCAATTACCATTATTTCCAACAGACTTGCGGAAAAAATTTGTAAAGTTTCTGCTAAAAATTAAGAACTTTACAGTCCATACACACCTTTGAGGAGGTGATAAAATAAGCATTTGATAGAAAACAGAGAAAATAAAGACCTACAACAAAATCAAAATTTTAGCTTAATAGTAGTATTTTAGGTCAGTTGTTTGTTTGTTTTTTTCAATTGGAAGCAATTACGTACCTGTTCAGAAATACCTGTCTTATTTGCTTAAGCCAGGTGACTACCTGTCTGTAGATAGTATCTGACAGGAATGATGTTCCAATTCTGACATAGTAGCAAGTGAAATTCCTATTTTATCTAAGTAGTAGTTTTACACTATTATTTTAAACTGATACTTTGCAAATACCTGAATTTGAGTTGAAAACTGCAGACATTTGCACTAGCTTCGTCATTTTCATTAAGCAAGAATATTACACAGTGAGCAACACAGGGAGATAGTTTACAAAATGGTATGGCATCCAGAATCATACAGAAAATAAATTAAAGTTTCTGTATGATTTATTTTCTAAAGTAGCTTGATCTGCCAAGCCAATTGTTACAAACATGGGGGATGGGAAGTGTTAGTAAAGTATAACAACTTCTATATTATTGTAGCTTATTCCATATTTCCTAAATTCTTTCATCTTTAGCCAGCATTAAGTGTCTTTTCCAAATTTTTATCTGGGCTAGTCATACAAGCAACTACACTAATGTGCATAGAACTGCTCTAGCTTTTAACTGTCACTAGTATAAAACAATCCACAAAGCCTGGCATAGATTAATAACAGAATATCTACCCAGTTTCTCCAGTAAGTTTTACCTTCTGTCTTGATATCTGTGCTACTACAGCCTGATATGCTATAATCATTATTATGAATGTAGATGGTCATATAAAATTCATTCATGCAGATTTCTGCAGAGCTTTGTGTTGCAGTCTTTTATATGAGTATATGTTGTGGATATTCGGGCAGAAGCAATGACACAAGCCTTGTTTCCCATGCTTCTCAGTCCCTCTAAAACATGGGCCAATACTTTGGAATAATTGTATCTAGTCAGCTCTTCTTAAGGGATGCTTATGTCTAATTAAAAAAACAATAATTAAAAAAAGGTCAAGTGAATAAAACATTGACTTCCAAAGGTGTCATACAACTCAGCTGGACATAAGACAATCCAAACTGAACTCTTTTCACATTTGATTTCAGTCTTTCAATCCAATGTAATATGTTATTTTCCTTTACAAATAAAATACATTTAAAACTTAGGTCTCCTCAAAGAACAGTTAACTTTAAGGGATTTTTTGATGCTCCAAAATTTTTTCTTTACATAGCATTTCACTCTATACTTCCATAGTACAAAATCTCATGTTTCTAAGGAGATAATCCCCAATAGATGTGCAAAATCAAAAACTGTAACAGAACCTTATCTTTGCCTCAACCTGGTATATGAAAAAAGAAATGTAGAACAGAATCACTGTTTAAAAAAATGAAAAAAAGAAAATCAGCATGTGTCACAATACTTCAGGTGGCACCTCAGTAGCTGACAACACAATGTGCAAATAAATAATTTCCTTTACAAAGATCTGCAAAAAAGAGATATACCTCAGCTAAAGTTTGAAAGCTCCCTCCCTTTTTATCTTTAAAAACACACAATAAGGTTCATATTTTGCTTATGTCATGGAAGTAAATGTGGAGGATTTTGTAACATAACCTTTACACTAACACTGAAAAGGAAGAAAAATTAGTTGTTAATGAGCTTCCAGATGCAGAGCGAACTCAATGTTTCCTGAGTCAGGATCTTTCAAGAGAAGTATCAGTGTATGATTTTCCTCAGTTGTGTTTCTTCAGATATTGTGTTGAATGATTCACTCACATTGCTCTGCCTGAAAAGTGAGAATGATTCTGCTCTTGTTTTTCCTTTTAAGTCTACTGATTCAAGTCATGACTGACAGAGCCCATAGGGATGGGTATGTAGTTATGAACAGACAGACAACAATAAACGCGTGGACAAATTGCTGTGGATGGAATAAGATCTCTAATATGAGGCCATGCTTAATTGAAATTATATTCAGTCATTTAAAGGAAACAAATGTTCACATGCTTCATATCTTTTGCTTTCCAGACCCAGAACAAAGTAACAGAACAGCTTCTGCTTGTAGAGTTTCTGTAAACGAGCACTTCTCTTTCCTGACCATTCAGAAAAGTTAATTAGAATGGCAAACCTTGTTAGTTTAGTGTCATTAACCCCTTACTTGGAAACTTAGGGGGTTAATAAAAATAAGTTTAAACTACTTTAATCTTAAATCAGTGTCCACAGAAGGATTTACTGCAGATAACCAATCAATTTTAAACTCACATCGCAAATTAATTTGGATCGATTTTCCTGAATGCCCCTGAAGACAGTAGAGGTGTTACAAATCCTAGTAGAGAACCTGAGGTTCTGGTATTTTCAGCTTCTAGTGACACAAGAGGTTCAGACAAAAATCTTGATGAATGTTACTTGGACTGAGATCTGAGTGTAAAGCTTTTGAGGGTTAACCCTTCCTATCCTGTCTGAAAGCAAAACAAAATAAAACAAAACTTTCTAATGCTGTAAGAGATAAATTGAGACTGTCTGAGCATCTAGCCTTTTTTTTTTCTTTCTTTTCTTTTTTTTTTATTTATTTTTGTCCTGATTTGAGGTAAAATGGAACCGATTTTCTAATTTGGAATTTTACTTTTTAGCTGGGCCTCGTCTAACTGACTGAAGTCTGAAATTAACAACANTTATCTCTTCCTCTCCTCTCTGAGGAGGGAGGTGGGGGAGGGCCATCTGTTATTCTGATTGTCCAATCCGGCCAAAACCATGACAATTTTTCTTTTAAATCAGGATCTGCTTTGCTTCAACCCCATACAACATCAATAGTGGCAATTTTAACAGAGATCCTGAATTCTTACCACTCGAGCTCGATGGGCTACACACCTACAGTGGAAACGAGACTGAGTATTAGGAAGATTTACATTCAAGAGATCAACATTTGCATATGACAATAATTTCAATCATAAGTAGCTGTCCTCATTATTATTTATTATATTCATTTCTCCTTCTTTTGAAAGATGGCTATTTCTATCAAATTCATCATATAACAACAAAAAATATCAAATACTGTTTTCATATGGGACAAAATCTTTACTTACTAGCTTGAGATCTTGAAGATGTGCAAAGTAAGCTGTCAACTAACTTGCAGATCTAATTAAAATGGAGGTTTCTTTCCTAGCTTTGTAAGTATGCTGTAATTCAATTACTTAAATACATGAATGGAAGACTGAGGTATACATATATCTAGCTCAGCGTGTGCTACAGAGCACATAATACTAAATTAAGCTCTTTTACATGCTCTAATTGCCACCTTGTATCTTCTGTAATGTATGACTAGTAATACATTTATTTTAAGAAAGTAAAAGAATTATTGTATTGAAATATCAGACCTAAAGAAAGAGTGACTAATTTATCAAAATATTCTCTCTTAAGGACTATATTTTGATTTTAATACAAACCAACATAATAATTTACAATTCTTAAACAAAAATATAAATTTATTAAAGTTCAAATTTATACTATTACTGATGAAGACATTTGTGAAGAATCAGAGAAAGTGTAATAAATAAATGCTTTGAATTCAGTGAAAAATTCCTAGTGAAATAATTATTGAAAGTCAAAATGCCTCACCTGAATCTAAGATGGATTTGAGTCCTCATTTTTCAAATAAGAGGAGGATGTAAGAATCAGAAATTATTAAGGCTCGAATAAATGGTGTTTGCTGATGTTATTATTTTTAAATTGTGCTATTTATGAAAATTTCAACAAAACCCACTGCAGTTTAAAGATAAAGGTTTGTAGTACTTTGGTTTTACTTTATTAGAAGGGCAAAGGTCTCCCATCATTAAAGTATCAGATAATAAAAAAGTACTTTCTGCAACCACAGTAGTGTTCAGAAGTACCAGTAATCATTATGAATTCATAGTCCATGTGTTCCAAGTGTATGAAATAGGAGGTTTGTATAGCAGAACCATATTCATGAGTAGCGTATAATCAGCTTTACTATCTGCCATAAACTTTGGGTGAAATCATGATGCTTTTAAAAAAAGCAGAAGAATACATGAATATTCTGCAAGTTTTCCAAAACTACTTTTCAATCAAACTCAGAAAGCTTAAAGGACTCTAAGCCTTGACCACAAAAGGTAGATCTAATATTTGGAGTATTTGGAGACTAAAAGGAAAAGGACAAGAAACTTTAACTTGCTCCTTCCTTTTCCCTAGGTTCACTAAGTTTTTATGTGTTGACACATAACCAAACAGAAGAAATCAATGGTACGTAAATATATTTATGTAATATTTGTTGACTTTTTTCCAGAACCTGAGGCACTGATTATGTTGAGAACTCACATAAAATGGCCCAGCATGTAGTCTAGATTGCATTGCTGCCCATTTTTCATTGGCTCTCTCCCATTGCCTTGTAGAAATCCAGTCCTATTGCACTGTGAGATGTTCATGGGAAGCTTCTTCAGGTGATCAGCCTTTGGCTTCTGAGGCCAAATCTTTGCCCTGGCAAGCAGTCCCACTACTTTTTCCTTTAATAACAATGAAACTGTACTCCTTTAAAGATTATGATAGAACAGAGGCAAATGTGTGTCTTACTTCTGTAGATGACACTAGCTGCATAAATCAGGTGCTATGAATCTCTCCCTAGAGAGGTTTATTTCATTCAATATGAAAGAGTGTGAACTTCTAAGCACTCTAGTGTTAGGCACTCTGATAGCCCCTGCAGTTCATTAAATGCAGGGCAAAACCAAGGAAAAACCAATGAAAATTTTTATAGAGATTAAAATATTGTAGCAAACAAAACCAAGATCTTGCTACAAACAGCAGCATAACACTTAGTGGCAGGTTTGAAACTTTAGAATTGGAACATCCATCTGCTGCAAAGCCGTTTTCTGAGTAACAAAATCAATATTTGGTCTTTTCCCATCTGGAAGGGAATAGCAATTGGTTTCTCTAGTTCGGTTTATCTCATTGGTTTAGTGCCCTGCACACCTCATTGGAAATAATTAACTCTTTCAATCAAAGCTGTGTTAGTATACTGGTCAGAGATTCAAAGAGTTTGAGTTTTCTGTAACTTACTTTCTCACTACCTTCTTCTTTGCACAGTACTAAATGAACACGTCTCTCAAACTCTGCTTCTTAAATACTTTTTTGGCTCAAAGGTGATTACAGTCATGACAGCAGTTGGAAGTCTTCTGGGTTTTGGTACTACTGCCATACGCCTCATGTAAAGTAAGAACAGGTTCTGAGATTGTTCACTTACTTGTGGCATAGCAGCAAGCCAATTTTGGATAAATATATAGAGATGACAGCTACAATGATATGGCTGTATTTCACTCACTGTTTTTGAGAGAAGTAAAAGGTATTTTTAAGAAACAAACAGCAGAATGATGTCCAGATTGTCTGTAGTGTTCTTACTGTTTTAAGTGAGTTTCCAAAACAATAGAAGTCTTCTGATAGATTGGAATGCTATGATAAACAAACAAGCTCTTCACAATGGGTTGGTTACAAACTTGACTGAAAAGCTGAAAGCTATTCTGACTATCTAAACAGCTAAAAGTTAATCAACAAGCAAAATCAGCTATTATGTGAATGAAAATGTCAATCTGTATATATCTGAAGATTAATTAGACTGTAAGGGGTAGAATGACAAGACACAAACACATACGGATTGTTTATGGTGTCAATTGTTGAAAATTAAAAAGAACAGAGTAAGAGATATTTATGGTTATCACAGCTATGAAAAGATAGTAAGTCAAAAGCCTTTTCTAAAGACTGGCAGAGGTGAGTGTAATTTAAGCCTTCAGAAAGGTGTGTGCGCATGAAAGGTGAGATATTCCAGAAAACAAATTGTGAAACTTTTTAGCGTTGTTTAGATTGAATGATCTTTAAAATCTGAATTTTCATTTTGTCAAATTAGGCAGTCAACGTCATATAAAAAGAACCACCTAATGATTAAACCAAATCTGAAATGTTTGTCTGTTTGGCCATTTGTATATTATCTGACACAGTTCACATACATAAAGTAACAAGACTCACATAGTTTACGCAAGAGAGGTCTTGAATTCTGCAGCAGCATAAATTGAATTCTGAGCTGGTTAGATTTAAATCTGTTAGATTTAGGCAGCTGTGTGAAATGCTCATGAAGTCATATATTAACCTTCTGTAGCGATTCTAAAAATATTACCAAAATGAAAATACAGAATCATTGCCTTTTATTTGTATAGCAACTAACATCTGATGGGACTTAGGTTCATACAGCAATGTACCTACAAAACTAACTTGGAAATAAGTGATACGAATAGCAAAAAAATCTGGTTTCTGTGTGCAGATAGAGACAAAGGCAGCTGCTAATTCAGTAAAAAGCTCCGTTTCGTATATCCATGTCCCAAGTTTTTAAATCTTATTTTATTTTATTTAGTTGGTTGATTTGCTTGTTTGTTTGTTTGCTTTAGTTTTATTTGACATTACATAGCTTCTGAGTTGCACCAAATTCCTGTTCAGTGCATAAACTAGATTTCTGGGAGATGGCTCCTCCACGTCTAGGAGCCTACAAGTCAACTCATTAACAGATTTTACTTTGCAGTACCCTCAAAGAGTATTTCAGTCCCTTTTTCATCGATTCATGCAATCTACTTATGCTATGGTCTTACATGTGAAGATGGAACATTTAGTGTCTAGAGGATTAGTCTGGGATTTGTGAAATGAGTATTCAGTTTCTTCCTTCATCCTGTTTACATCTGAAGTAAAGCAGTTGGTCTTCCTGTGACCAAGGGGATTAAAACAATCAGATGAAGACTACTCTCCAATCCTTCCATATTTAAATGCCTCAAAGACTAAAGTTATTATACTGTGAGGATAAGCTGCACCAAATGTAAGCATCTAATATTTCAGAAGAATCTGCTGATTACCCGCATTTTTTTTCCTTCTATAAAAGGGGATGCAGACTTCCCTTTACCTTCTCTGATCCTTCTTCCTCTGGTGGCAATATTCAGGGAAATGGTTGGGTGAAGATGAAGATAAAATAGTGAGCAGAAAAAATAATTCAGTTATTTATTGTAAAACTTAAAATAGAAAGACCGTTACGAGAAGACATGCTTTGAATAGACTTTTTATATACATTTTGGGTCAAGCTAACGATTCACAAATATATACATTATGCATTTTATTTCAGATTTTCTTATATGAGGCTTTTTTGGTAGAAGTTACATACACTAATTTACAGGTAGAAGAAAGATTTTTTCTGAGAAAAGAAAGTGGAAATCATATCCCAGGCTGACTTCTCTCTTCAAATTAATTTATTTCTTTGTCTTTAAAAGACAAGAACAAGACACAAAATGCCACTTATATTTCTGTTGCTGTTGAATCACTTTATTTTATGATTGAGAAAAATAACATAACATATAACTGCTGTATAATATTTTTGCTTTCTATATTTCAGATGCTATTCAGGTAGTGCCACTTCATTATTTTTATTTAAAAGCATATTACTAGAATTTATGGCAGATTAGATCCTAGTCACAAAAAATAAATACCTAGGCACTATCACCAAATAAGACGGCTGTATTATTGCTACTATCAAATTGAGCTGTTCAGCACTCTAATAAAACTGAAAAGAATGAGAAGTGACCTGACAGAATATAGGAACTGTGCAATATAGCTGCACATTTTGTGTGTTGCTAAAAGTCGTAAAACTTGGATTCTATCAGCAGTCTAGCAGCCTGTTACCTATTATCACTATTCTCGTGCAAGTTCTTTTTTTCTAAAAATTGCTTAATTTGACTGACTGAAAATGAAAGCCACAAAACAATATTTCTTATTTTTATTCCTTGTGTCAGTTCAGTGCGTGTATCATTGACATTTTCAGTACAGTAAGATGAGCAATGACTCAAAGTGTCATGTGAAATGGAGCACAACTGGGGTCTACACATGGCTGTATTTTTGCCCAGTAGGTATTTCTGTACCTCATAATAATTTGACGTATTTCACACAGGCTTTATCAAGCACTCAATTTGCATATTAAAAATTTGTACATCTAGTATATGTTTCTAGACAAGCCTGAATATTAAAAAATAAGAAACCATTTCCTATATGTATTTTTGAAAGTTCTGAATTGCCTTAGGAGAGAAGGTAGAGTAATGACAAAACTGATGTTATCCCAGCAAGTTTTCTCACTGGGAAAGCCACTTAAAATTTCAGATCCTTTTCCTCTCTCTGCAGACAACGTATTTGGTCTGTAGACACTCGTCCTGTTGGCATGTGATCAACAGGTCCAATTTAAATTTGCCATCCTTTCTACTCACTTAAACTCACTCTCAATGAACTTTAACCAGAGCTGTGTGCATCTCCTAAAAACTGTTGGAAATCTCAAGCATGCTTTTTCATGAAATCCATCAGAAGCACCAGTTGTGTCTGACTGATTCACTGCTGTATTGACAGTGCACAGGTTTATGTCACATAGAAATGTTTCCAGAGGTTACAAAAGCTCCAATGGCCCTTTGGAAAAGAGGTGGGCTGTTTTGGCATCTTATGCTTTTATATAAAAAACCACAAAGAAACATTGCTGTTCAAATACCCGTGTTTCTTGAACAAAGTCTAGCTACGTGTTTCCAGTGGGTCATCTGTATTCTGACAGCTTTGACAGGATAATGCCTGTTAAAAAAAGTTAGAGGGTCCTACTATTTTTTCAAGTTTTCTAATCTATTCTTTTATTATTATGGTAACCCAAAACATAGACTAAACTTGTGGTCAGTCTTGACAGAGATCCTATTCATATTCTGACACATATATAAGCATTGCCTAGCTTTTCATCAGGACATGAACAGCACTTTCCTAGATTACAGGACCTCTCTCCTACAGTCATTTCACTAGAGGTCTGCCACATAACCAAACTGCAGAAGTTCCCATTGTGTGATGGTAGGTTCACTGTCTGTTGAGACATTGTAAAGGGGGGGTGGGGGGAGAAAAAGAAAAAAAAAGAGAGAAGAAACCTAAGCTGTAAAGGCAACCCACCGTGTTTTGTCAAGGTCAAAATACTATCCACTGTATTGTGTACAGCTTGGTCACTGCAGCTGTACACAGTACACTGGACAGTATTGTAGAGGGTAAATTTACCTTGAAGTCAAAGCATGACTATACCTTCTGTTGTCACAATGCAAAGTACCTTTCAGTAATGCAGTATAGATGACAACAGTAAAGCAGCTGAAAGACCAAAGAACTTAAGCTGAAAACCCATCCTCACGATCCTGAGCAGTGCTCAAGTAACTTGTCCATACCAAGTTCTGTGATGTCATGTCCATACTGCTCTTGGTAACTAGACCAGCTAGTTAAAAACTAACTTGACTATGTCATTATATTTATATTAAATTTATATTAAATTGAAATC
>VXBO01009883.1:77380-91669 GCA_013400135.1 Rhinoptilus africanus
AAAAAAACAAGTTAAAGACAGTTTAACAATTGAAGCCAAAAAAAAAGAAAAAAAAAAAAAAAGAAGGAAGTGATGCAAAAGCAATCACTCATCACCAGCGGACCTATGCCCAGACAGCATCTGAGCAACTGCTGATTTGGAGAAACTCCCACCCAAGTTTTCTACTAAGAATGACATCATATGGTACAGAACACCCCTTTGGTCAGAGGGGGGCATCTGTCCTGGCTGTGTCCATTACCAACCTCTTGCTTATCCCCAGTCTGCTCACTGAGGGGCAGTGTGTGCAAGCACATCTATAGCCAAAACACTGGTGTTTTATCAACACGATTTGGCTCACAAACCCAAAACGTGCCACGGTAAGGGCAGCTATGAAGAAAATGAACTCCATCCCAACCAGATCTAGTAAAGCTGGCAGATTTCATGCCAGTCCATACTATCCAACAGACTTTTTTACCAGTCATTACCCGATTTCCACTCTTAATCTGTAGGAAATCATCCCTGAATGTCACTGCCTTCAACTGACTGTTGTTCTTTGTACCCACTCCAGAGAAGCTAGGCTGATAGATCTCGTGTTCCACTGAGCCTCTTTACTGATTATATGACTTAGCTGCCCTGCATCACACTAAGCATCTTTGCTTGAACTCTTGCTACAACTGTCATTTTTTTCTGACCAGGATGGTTGAAGTCTGTGTGATAATATGTTTTTAAAGGACCGTATTTTGAGGTTTGCATACTCTATTTGCTCACATTTACAGTACTATCAGTATCTAAATAAGTGCAATTGTGACATTAGTCAAACCAGGAAATTATTTTGAAAAAGACTTTCAAGCTTTAAAATTCCCTTTAGTAGGGAAAAATCCTTTATAATGCTGAAAGAAGTTCAATTTCTAAATAATATCAGCAACCATTTCACAAAGAGCAGATAAAATGGGCTAGTATCCAAGAGTATGTAATGGCAGCAGCTTCCAGAACCTCAAACATATACCATTCATGTTCAGGAAAGGTCATGTAACATGGATTATGATGTGATCAAATTTTCCTTTTCAGTCTCATAAGAAGGCAGTTTCAAGAATTATGGGACAAATTTTCAATAATTTATGAAATGATAGGACTTAGCATTTATATTATTTCCCGCCAATTCTTTGTATATCTAACTGCAGAGAAAATTCTGTGTGTCTCTGAACTCAGATATGATTCCTTGTCAGACAAACTTTGCAGACTTAGCTTGCTTTAAGGATTTAGCTTCAATTATTCACAAGTGAAAATATTTTAATGCAAAGATGAAACCATTAAAATTATCTTTGAAAAATTCAGTGAAATTGGATTCCACTGCTTCCTGACAATCTTTCTGATACAACACTTACCATAAATACTAGTGTACACATAAAAATAAAAGCTCATCAAGTACAAAATTAAATTAATGGCTAGTTGCAACAAAGTAACATCCTGATAGAGTTTATCTGTTAAATCCTCTGCAATAGTATTCAGGTGAATAATGTTAAGAAAAACCCTATATTATCTAATCCTGAAAGTCAGCAGGGAAATCCAGCCACTCGCACTTTTATTTTTGCTGCCGTCCTCTGGCTTCAAAAAACACTCATTAATTCCTAATATGGACTCTTTTCAGTATATGATGGTTTCAAAAACAGTACTAATAAGGAAGAACACTTAGAAAGTTTTATAATAGAGGGTTTGTCTTCTTCCTAAGGTCTCCTTCAAAAGTTTCAAGTTGCTGATGGCTTGTTTCTTTAGTCCAGTGTGAAGGAAAAAAACACTGTATCTTTCTGTAGGTGAGGTGACAAAACTTAGTCAGCCCACCAAAGACCTGAACAGTGTTTCAGCAGTGTTTATTTTTCCCTCGGCTATTAGTCACTAAGCTCCTAACTTAAGTAACTGTTGAGCATCCAGTATCAAGTACCATGAGTCCAAGAATAATGAAGAAAGTTTCTATACAAAAGATGGCAAGTTTGGATGAGGTGCAATATGATAAAAACAGAATTGTTATTGCTGTTACACACAGGAATTGTTACATGAATGCTATCACATGCAAGAATCCCTGGATCAGGAAACATCACCTTAAGCACTGGTGTTGAAAAGAGATCTTCCCTGTCCCAGCTGTTTCATAGTCTGGGTAGATTAGCATGGAGTTCCTTATTTCCTCTGTTATCTGAGCATATTCATTTTGAAAAGAATATTATGATTTGTGTTGAGTAAGAAAACATACAAACAAACAAGCCATTACAGTTGGACATTTCTACTGCAGTATTCTTCAAAAACCATCATGATTTCTGCTCATTCCATAATAAAGTCACAGATCTCAGTCTCATTCTTTATTACCATTTTAAAGATGACTTTACTTTTCCGTGCATTTTCATAAGCACTGTAGAACTAAGAGTGCATTTTAGCCCAACATCCAATTACTGATATTGGCCCATGGAACATATCTAGAGAACAGATATAAGAAGTTGGTCAAGTCTCATCTTAACCTCTGCAAGTTATGGTTCAGTTTAACACTGGACTCCAAGGTTTTCTTACTAGTTTTTTGTTATCATCAGCTATGGTAGGACTAGATATTTTGGTAATTTCCCTCAACATAAAATTTTCTCTTCTCCAATTTAAGATCCTTAAAATTTAATGCTCTTATAATTATTCCTTTTTATTAATAAGAAAAACTTTCTGTCATATCAAGATGAAGACTGGACAGAGTCCATAGAATCATTTCTGTTTCATAAGCATTTATTCTCAATCATTATGTCAGCTAATGGAAAAAAAAAAAAAAAAAAGAAGAAAACAAAATCCATATCAATATCCTACATTTAGGGAAAGAAATAAAGACCAAAAGATTTTTCTGTTGTTTCATATATTATGGAGAATTTATCCTTTAACATGTGTAATATTTGATGTTGTCTGATACTTAACTAGACAGATAGGCAACTCATATAGTCCATAGCGTATTATGTTCCTATCAGAACACCAAATAAAAAGATGTGAGGAAAAAAAAAAGGGTGCTTTCTCTGAAATACTATCACCTCAGGCTTTGGAAGTGGCGTTCTCTGCCAGGTTAGTACAGTGAGTAATGACTCTGCATAGAATAGAGAATCTGAGGCAACTGAAGAATTTGAGGAAGCTGGATGTAGATGTAATGCATTAATAAAAATTTTTAAATGCTCACATGAAATAAGTTTGTTGCAGCTCATAGTGCAACAATATTTTTTTCAACACTAAATATTTATTTAAATAATATCATGTTGGTATATCAGTTACATTCATAAGTTAAAGTAATATCCCTCTCCTTCCTTTCCCTCCTTCACCTTCTAACCTGATCCAACTCCATGTACCTTTATTTTCTCATGAAAAAAAGAAGACAACAATGTACTACAGCCTAGGAGAACTACATTTCAAAGAGTTCTATGTCACTTAATATACTCTTCATTCTTCCTTAACCATTTATTACCAACGCCCACCACTGAAAAGCAGTATAACATTTAGGTGTACATTTCAAGACTGCTATAAACATGAGAACTTTGATTAAATTTTATCACATTCCTGTCACAAACAAAACACTCATTCAGTAATACGTATTGCTAGTAGATAGTAACCTTGCAAATGAACTTGAAGCCCAAAATTGACTTAGGACTTCTTTGGCTCTCTCCTGAGATAATGTATCAGCTGTGCCATAGTCTGTATTGTAAGCTCTTGGGTTAGAGACCTTTCATGTTATGTATGCAGCACAGGAGAGCCCCACTCCTGACTGGGGAATAGGCAATCCATCAAAACAAATAATTTGCAAGTAAAACGATTTGAGAAGACACTTCTGGGAGAACATCATCAGAAGCTAAAACTTTGTCCCTCGCAAATGAAAGTTATTCCTGTCATGAACATTGCTACAGTCTCCTGGGAAAACTAAATACTGTTCGGCTAATAAGAAGGCAAAATTTGTGTCAGTTATTTGGTTAATAACCCCTGATATGATCAAAAATTAAGGATGAACTCCTTCATGCTGTATTTAACACTATAATTTCCATTGAACTTCAAATATTCAGCAATATAAAAAGGAGGAGATCAGATATTATTTCTCTAATGTGGTTATACCATTTAGAGTTCCCCAAGTACTTTCATCCTTGAAATGTGTATATGTAGCAATATGAGGGGAAAAAAAAAGCAGAAATACAATCACTAAATCTATGTGAAAAGCAAACAACATGAAAATGAAACAAACTACTGTTCATGGTGTACGAGTGCTGAGTATTTATGACTATACAAAAAATAATAAATATCTTACTAAAAAAATCACTTTCTGAGAAAAAGATAGGGAAGAAACAAAAGGAAGTCATAGCTGGATAAAATAGGAAGGAGAGGCTGAGATACAGAAAAAGATAAAAATATTTAATCCATTGACAAACAATGAACCCAGTTTAGGTAACTATTACATAACTCAGTAACTATTTAAATTACAAAAACAGAATGAGAAAGTATCAGGAACCAATTAGTAAAAACAGTAATATAAATTGTACTTATCATACAATTATGCGTCAATACAATTACCATAACAAAAGAAATCTTGTGAACTGACAGGCATAAGGAAAGATCAAAATATCTCTCATTGTCTTCCACATTTCATCAAGAAGATAAAGCATATAATTAATTTCTGTTATTACACTAAAACTGTATAGCTGCTAATTCAGCAACTACATATTTATACAGTTTCAGTTTATATTTATAAATATATACATATATTGAAAGATATTTCAGTATATATTTAAAAATCTCAAGTGGATATATAGATAATTTTAAAATTTTTACAGCAACAATATTACAAAATCAGGGTAATTTGCACTTAATATTTTTGTATGTATCCCTATTAAAAGACACCCCCTCCCCATCTTTCTCAACAGCCTTTACACTAATATCACAGTAAGGTGCAGAGGCAGTAAGGTCCAGAATCTCAAAAATAGTCAGATTTCTACAACAAGTTTTAATATGTCTTTATTTAGATATGGCCAGATTTTCAATGGAAAGGTTTCTATCCAAGTTAATCATCTCAGTGGAAAGAGAAAGACACTTCTAGGACAAGCTCATCTCATCCTGAAGGAAACATCTAAAATGCGTCAGATGACTTATACCTTAACAACTTTTTTTTTCTCTATTGGCTGCAATTTTTCCAGATACATAAGTCACAGTCACTTGGTTTATTCCCTTGCTTATAGAACTACTAAAGTCACAGTGCTCTGTTTCATGATGACTTAGATAGATATGCCTGGTCTCAGACTAGTAGCTACAACCATTACCCAGTTGTTAGGAATACATGGAAGCACTGAACATACTATCTTCTCCACAAATCTTTTTTTTCCAGAAATGAAAAGAAAAAAAAAAAAAACAGAACAAAACAAAAAGCTTATTTACACCTAAGAGAGGTTCACATTTATCAAAATGAAAATAAACTGAACTAACTGAGAACATGAAATCCCTAGAAGAAAAACCATTCTGCAGATTAATAAAAAATCTTCAGGCATTATAATAGCATATATTTAACACATTAATTATCATCCTGCTGTTATGGTTTTATTTAAAATGTTATTTGATTTAATTTTGTATTTTTAGAATAACAAGAATTTTGTTGTTATAACTTAAGAACTTTTCTAGACACTATTACTTGGTATTGAGTAGATTTGTTGAAATTTTAAATAAACATTAAACATATGCAATGTGTGGATTCCTTTGTGCAAAATTTAAGATGAAAGAAGTATTTCTTCTTTGAGATGAAAGAAGTGTTTCCTTAAAGATGAAAGAAGTGTTTTGTTTCTGGCCCTGCATCAAAACTTGCAATACATACCAAAATTTAACAGCTGTTAGCCCTTTTAAGACAACTTTTAAAAACATGTCCTTGCTTTAGGTGTCAGGGTTTTTTTTACAGGGCTAAATTATATATTTTATACTGTCACTGCAAGTAATTTGTTTGCTTGTTGCAATCAGAGAGAAAAGAATAGAGGAAAATAATTACCCTCTAGTAGAACCATTCTTTATCACTATATTCCTGTAGGCTTAACCTCTGTAGACTATGAAATCTAATCTTATTATACAAAATGACAAATGAAGAACCTGAAATGCTAACTCTAGAAGAGACTTTCTATATTATGGGTGTGGAGATGATGAGAGGAGGAAAAAAGGAGAAAAAAGCAGGGGAAAAATCCTGTAAGAGTGTGCAGATGGCCAAGGAAATGTCATAAGGCATACTATCAGCACAAGATACAAATTGTAGTTTTCAAAAAAAACACCAGCATTCAACTCTTTTCACCCTTGGCTTATCCTTGCTAGCTATGATGTGTCCTGGTTATGTTCTTAATCTGGAAAATGAGAAAAAAAACCCCACATTTATATTCCTAATCTGCAAAGAAACAAAAAAAAAAAATCAACTTATATTTCCCTTCTAAATGAGGCAATGTGGGAAAGCAAAAATGCAGCAGTCATGCTAGTACAGGAGATACACGTCTACTCTGTTAAAAAATCTACTTACAACATTTGGGAAAAGCATACCAAGCTTGTTTCAAGTGAATACTTTTTAATTTATATCCGTATCTAACTCTGAAGCTTCACTTAAGATATTACAATTAGATTACAAAATTGGCAGAATCTATTGTATTGACTTAAATCTGCAAGGTTCAGCTTGCTTTGAAAACAAACTATAATATTTTTTGTTTCAACATTAAAAAAACCACAGATGACTCAAACATATATTAATTGGTAAGTAAGTCACTTAATCGCACCGATGAGCCCAATTTGCCTAATCAATGGACGACAGTTCCACCAATATAGGAATGTTGCGGGGGTTTTTTGCAAGTGAATCACAATTTTCTTTTTTTGAATTAATTTATATGGGCATATTTGTGAGGTTGATAACATGTACCTTTATCATGGAAACTGAGGGCATTTAACATTTTAAACACATAAGAAAGATAGCATTTGAACAGTGTTGGCTAATGATGTCTGTTCATTCATGTATAGCTTTTATTCCTTGACTGGGTGCAATGTGAAGTTTTAGGAAGAAGTCAGAGTCTCTGAAGAGCTTGAAATTATTTACTGCAAAGGAGAAGATAATTCAGGAAATGCTCATTTTCTTTTCTGGGTCACAAATCAGAACTGTCTGCTTCCTCTTTGACACACTGAGCTGTTGAGAACTCACCTTACTAGTTACATTTCACGTTACCTACATTTGCAACGACCAAAGTGTCTGAGAACATGGGTGAGATCTGCTCCTTAAGTGACGTTCTGAGCTCTTAGAAAATATTATGCTAGACCTTGCCCTGATTTCGGTTAAATATGGCTTCATCCTACTTCAAATAATGAAAATAATTAAATATTATGAAAACACTGACATCTTTACTTTCAAAATTAATTTTCCAAGTGTGTTTGTATTTGAATGCACAATGGGCTTGGGAGTTTCTGATTATAGAAAATATAATATATGTATATATGCTCACAATTAACTCTGCAAATGTGAGGGTATGGATTGTGTACCTCCTACATTTAGCGAACAGGCATCCAAAACCAGCTCGTTGTTTCTTAAGGAAACTTCAGGACTTATCTGGAAGAGGTGATTATAAAATGGTTCCATGTTTGCAGCAAAACCCTTGTTCTTCCTGAGCTATCTTTCTGTCTCTTTACTGACACAGTAACTAAGTACCATCTACTATGTAAAATTTATTGAGCTTCTATGTACTGTGTGCTGACTAGGATTGTACTAAATTATGGCCGTGCATTTCCAGCATTCGCAGTGTCTCTGAGTCACCTGAGCTGCAGTATTACCCATGAGATGTGATTTTGGTCAGTGCAGTAAGCCTGAATAACTGCAGTGAAGTGTCTCACCACCGATTTTACAAACTGATCCAACCTCAACAGCAGGGAGGGGTGAGCCTCAGTTTTGGACTCTCCTCTCCTGCGTCAGAGGACAGACAGTACTTGACTGTGCTGGGCAGGCACAGGAGGAGGTGTGTCTTTAGATCTGTGATGCCCCCTCCTGTTACACCTGCAAATTTCAGCTCATTGCCAAGCCATTCACAAGGAAAGAGATTTGGCTTTTAGGGTAAAATCTGCTTTCCAAACACCTGCTCTGATTTTATCCAGAAGACCAAAAGCCAGGTGGATGCCTCTATCTTGCGGATGGGCTACAGCCTTTGAGTCATTTACTGAATCCCATTGGAAAATATCAGTCAGCATGTATTTTCTCTGAAGCTCAGCAAAATATTCTGGATTTTTCAGAAATTAAGAAACAGTGTCATTCCTCACCAATCCAGTCCTCCTTTATCATAATGGGTTGAGTACACAAAAATGAAATAATATCCTACAAAATTATGGGTGCACAGGAAGAAAATTTCTACTGGCATCAGAAAAAAGTCTGTTTTCAGCCTGTGAGTACTGTGCTCAGAAGGATGATGATCTATAGGGAAGGAAAAAGGGGAAAGGAAGGGGAGGGAGGAAAGGAGGGGAAGGGAAAAGTACACAAAAATAAAAATCTTACATCATTCATGATCTCTGTAATGTTTATTAAAAACAACTGCTCATGAACAGTCCTGCATACATAAGTTATGAGGGAGACAAGGAAAAAAATATTGCCATCTCAATCAAATTTCAGTTTCTCTATAATGATTTTGAAACCCACCTAACTACATTGAACTGTCTCCTGGGTCAACTTCTCTAGCAAGTGCCCTCTCTGCCTTCCCATGGTGCTGTGCACATACCCAGGATTTAATTTCACACCAATTATTTTAAAAGTTGATTTGATTACCAGTGTAATTCCTTCTTGCTGAAGCTAATCTCACAGACGTTTCATCAGCTCTTGTGCTGTCCTTCACATTTGTGTCAAGGCAGTGAAAATCACAACCACAGGAAGGCTTTGCACAGCCATACCTGGCAGCGCACCAGCGGTTTGCTTTGATTACCTAATCCGAGCAACTCCCAGTGTGACTAAAATGAACTGATCTGATACTACTTTCATTTCCCTATTTGAGTAATACTGAACGCAGCTCTCCTGCTTTGTGTTTTCAGGTTGCAGTGTGGATGCATTCCCTCCGGACAGGTGAGACATGTATGCAAGGCAGAAGGCAAGTATGATAACTCTTCTATGCAAGCACGGGCAGCCCTTTCTGTATGCATGTCAGCAAGCAGTCAAACTGATAACCAACTCATGACACGGTTATGTCTTTCTACCCATTGCTTGTAACCTAGTGTGCATATTAGAAGTTTAAGGACATAGTGTTTGCTGATCTAAACAGACTTTGTACACACCCTTTATCACTCTGCAAGGTTGAGTGCTTTAGATTAAGTTCCCTAATTGAAACCCTATGGTTATGTGGACAGAGAAAATGCCATTTTAGCAGACTGTGCATGACCTACTTGGTTCTGGTATATTTTGCAGCCCCAGACTAGAAGACGGGAAAAGTAGCAGAACGGAACTCAGCTCAGCATAAATGGCCATTGTTTAAANTTCCATCATCTTTCCAGGGATGGAGGTGAGGCTGACCGGCCTGTAGTTCCCCGGGTCCTCCTTCTTGCCCTTTTTGAAGACTGGAGTGACATTGGCTTTCCTCCAGTCTTCAGGCACCTCGCCTGTTCTCCAGGACCTTTCAAAGATGGTGGAGAGCGGCCCAGCAATGACATCCGCCAGCTCCTTCAGCACCCTCGGGTGTATCCCATCAGGGCCCATGGACTTCTGAATGTCTAACTGACCTAACTGATCCCTCACTTGGTCCTCCTCCACCCAGGGGAAGTCTTCCTCTTTCCCTGTTACTTTCCCCAAGGCCTGGGGCTCTTGAGGGCTGGGCTGAGTAGTAAAGACCGAGGCAAAGAAGGCATTCAATAACTCCGCCTTCTCCGCATCTTCCGTCACCAGGGATGCATTCCCTCCGGACAGGTGAGACATGTATGCAAGGCAGAAGGCAAGTATGATAACTCTTCTATGCAAGCACGGGCAGCCCTTTCTGTATGCATGTCAGCAAGCAGTCAAACTGATAACCAACTCATGACACGGTTATGTCTTTCTACCCATTGCTTGTAACCTAGTGTGCATATTAGAAGTTTAAGGACATAGTGTTTGCTGATCTAAACAGACTTTGTACACACCCTTTATCACTCTGCAAGGTTGAGTGCTTTAGATTAAGTTCCCTAATTGAAACCCTATGGTTATGTGGACAGAGAAAATGCCATTTTAGCAGACTGTGCATGACCTACTTGGTTCTGGTATATTTTGCAGCCCCAGACTAGAAGACGGGAAAAGTAGCAGAACGGAACTCAGCTCAGCATAAATGGCCATTGTTTAAAGGTTTATAACTTACCTCAAAGTCTTTGTTGTTTGAAAAAAATAACAGCATGTAACAGGCTAGCCAAACTCTCATTGTTAAATACAAATGTTTCACAAGAGGAACTGGATTTCCGAAAATTAAATTTTTACATATACTGGTCCAATACTCAAAAGAAAATTACAGAAAAATAGCTCGATCTCACATATGCCCTCCAAATGTGGGCACTGGTGTCAGAAAACACTCCAGCACATTGCACATCGCACCTTGCACTCCACATTGCACAACAGGCCTCTATTTAATGTTTTATAATATTTGCAAAGGCTCTGTGTTTTTTAATATATTTTTGGCCTCTATTTATAGGGCTGCTGACCGGTAACATGAGAAGTCACATCCTATTATCCTCTTGCTTAGCAGCAGAATGTGCATTGCTCAGTGTCATGCATTTGGGCAACCTTCATAGCACACTGTTAGCATACTTAAAAATACTTCAGCTGGCAGAAAGATGTATTTTTGTCACCTTTCTGTGCTGCTTGTTTATGACATTATTTAGAAATCTAAACTTGGAAACTTGCTTTTTGCATTTAATTTTTTCATATTTGCTGTATTATTGCAGGATTGTTATCTACTGTAGTATGCCAAGGAGTACTTTTCTTGTTGTTGTTCTGTATTTCTTTAACCTGATTTTGTTCCTGGCTCTATCTGGAACAGAGCTTGGTTTCAGAAATTCCTCAGGAGACTTTGTTGCAGTAGCCTTTTCTTGCTCATACAGATAGGCTGCAGGTGTCTGTACTGCCACTTCACCATCACTGACATGCCAGCTGACACATCCAACTCATTTTGATATTTCTCTGACAGGCAGGAGTAAAATCCTGCACAATAAAAGCAGCTTTTTTGCTTGTCTGAACCAAATAGATTATTGTTTTAAAAAATAGTGGGGTTTTTTTCCTCGAAAATATATCATCTCTGACACCACCAAAATGAAGACAGTACAGAAAGCCACCTAATGAACAGAGGTTACAAATTCCGCCTGATTTTTTATCTTTTTTTCTTTTTACTTTTTTTCTTCTTTTTTAGTAAATGCATTTTCAGCACATACAAGGTATGAAAATTTTAGCTTGTTGGTAATAATCCATACATGCTTTGCTGGCTGAACCAACTTATTTCTAGGACTTTCTGTTCTCAAGTATTCCTAGTATTCATCCCCTGTGAATTCTGTGCTTAAAAAAAAAAAATTGTTCCATGTAACTTCATGAACGTATCTTTCTACATAGCTCTCACCTTAGGCATTTGTTAATAGATAAATAGAAAAACAACTTTTCTATACATGCTTGAATATTTCCCTATACCAAATTTACCTTCTTTTGCAGATAGATCTTAGGATAAATTGTGCCTTTGAAATCCTAAATCCAGTATTCTGCAATTAACCTGGCCTTTCATGATCCTTTTCAATACATCTGAGAAAATATTTTTTGTGCTCTGTCTCTCCATGGGATCCTAAAGGACTTAAACCACATTTATCACTACCTCTAAATACAGGCTGGATGTATAAAGTTAGACTTCTCTGAAGTCCCATGTCTTCATAAGCTTTCAGGAATAGAACATTGAAGGCAAAAATCCTGTAAAACAGAGCTATCTGTGAAAATATAGTTACATATATATTCTAATGAAAATCATGTTAAAATAATGTTACACAGACATCAATGCATTTCATCCTGTTAGCTGGTATATTAGTAGGGAAAGGAAAAGACAGAAGTATTCTTGGTGAAAAAGTTTTTCTGTTTGGAGGAAATGGGAATAAAGACTACCACAACTACTAAGAGTTAAAGCAGCCCTATATTTTGCCCAAACGCTGATCTTATTCTTGCTGTATTTTGGTAGTCCCCAGAGCAGGCAAAATACCTTAATAGAGATTGAAAATCTCTGTGTATGCCAGGTTGCAGATGATCTTCTGTGCCCCCAGATAGGTGCTGCACAGGATCGCACCATGAGGTCTCAGTGCCTGTGCCTAAGCCTATGGCAATTTTGTGGGATCAGATAAAGCACAATCAGAAAAGCAACTTGAACCTGAGCAGTCATTCAATTATCTACTCCCACAGCACACTGTGATCTTTATGTAGTACTGCTAAGCCCTGAAAATACAATGGTATTTTTAAGCACATGTTTATTATCCTGGCAGCGGAAAGGTGCAACAAAGGAGTGTGGGAGGGAAGGCTTGTATCAAACAAGCTTCCTTTCCTCTAATAAGTAGCCACAGTCAGTCAAAAGGAGCTAAAATTGCATAAGGGTTCAAAAGGTGAATCAAAACCAACAAAACAACTAAGACAAACAAACCAAACAAAAACAAAACACACACAAAAAAAAACAGGGAGTGTGGGGAGAAAGGATTATTAAACCACTAGGATGTGGATAGGATTCAGGAAGCCTCAGGCACTAACCACTAGAGACCGGTAAATTGTACTGGACAAATACCACTAGATGTTTGCCCTGTTTCTCCTTCTTTCATAAGGTGCTCATTCTTCACAAGAGTCATAAACAGGGTAACAGGCTGTATGGACCTCTTTTCCTCTAAATTGCTAGAGGATTATGAAAAGAAAGGTATAGGGCCCAAATGACAGTTTGGATGGCCAACTGAGAATTTTTTTTTAATGAATGAACTCGGTGATAAATTAATGAATGGAATCAGGGACGTGTAGCCACATTCTCTCACAGACATGCACTGCAAGTCTCCACATGTGTAATTCAGGCTGGTTCCTGGTTTCTGAGTAAAGCTTTGGTGTAAGTGCTGACATTTAACTTTGAAACTACAATCCATACTATAGATTTTTTCCCCCTTTTTCCCTCTCTTACAGCTTCAAACAGGAGAAATGAAGCACTACATTGCTTTAAGGTATCTTACCTACCATAATACAGGAAAATTAAAACACAGTTTTGTTTTGATGGTGGACATATTTGGCAGCGACCATACCAGGTTGTTTTCAAAGAGAATCCAGGCTGTTTCGTAATTTTATTTTATTTTCCAAATTTGAATACATCTATATTCATAAGCATTTATGCCTCTGGTATCTGTAAAACATCTGTTTGCCTTGAGTCAAACTAATACAAGAAGACAGGATTTGGAAAGACTATCCAGAGCATAACATTTTCCCCAGAATTTTACATTCAGTGAAAGACATTGCTTAATTGCTTAGCCACAATTTTCTCTTTGAAATACTGTGGTTTTTTAAACTGAAGCAATTTGCTGCAAGAGGAAATGTGGATTTAGAATGTCAGAAAAGCTTAACTAACCAACCAGTTACTTAAACCACAGAGAAATGTTCCCAAGAATCAAGATGATTGATACTATTCCCATCAGGTGTGAGTGAAGTCATCTCCCCTTCAGTGTTGCCCTGTGCTACCTGCATATCCATTCACACAGTGCAATAACAATTTTACCATTTCCCCAATCACATAGAATGGTATGGGAATCTGGAAAGATGTTAATAGTTCAGACTGTCCTTGAGATTTGTTACAACTGCTAGCTCTGCACCTAACTGCTGCCTGGAGAGAGTATTTCCAGGAGCACTATTTTAAAAATAGTTCCAATAATTTATATCATTGCAACGGCTCCTAAAAACCAATGGTTACTTGGACATTCAGCTAAAAGGCTTCCAACGGCAAGGGCAGATCCAATTCTCTTAACCTCATTCATGAGGCCAGAGTATAGGTAAAGATCCACCAGTATGTCCTTTATTTGCCCTTGCTATGAGGAAGCTAACAGAGCACTTCACAGGGCCAGAACTTCACTTTCCAGCTTTGGAATGAACTGCTTTTTAAAGGTGGTGTTTTGAAAAGGAGATGCAAGTGTTCTTACCAGGCAGGGAGTAGCTTTCCTCTGCCTCCATTTGCACCTCTACCTTCTGCTTATGAGATCTCACAAATGATAAATACAGTCATATAGAAATGATAACACCTGAAAGCTCTGCCCTGAGCAGAGGTATATTGCTTTCCTTTTTTT
>VXBO01009883.1:91695-109523 GCA_013400135.1 Rhinoptilus africanus
TTTATTCTTAAAAACAGTCCTCCCTCTTTCATAATCTTGTCAGCAATTTTTAGCTCAGAAAAACCAACTCCGACACAGAAGGCTTAGCCTGTGGGAAGTTAGCTGTGAGGAGAATGGAGAGATGCAGGTGACTGAGTTGCAGAGATACAATGGAAGAAGAGTAGTACCAAAAGATCCAGCAAGCACGGGAGATACTGCAGTAAAAAGAAATGCAAAAGTTTAATCAAACGGGAAATGAAGAACCCCTCTTCAAGTACCTCTTTTTGTGACCAAAGCTTCTTAGTATACCTATTTGTTTACATGTTTCTCACAGCATCTTTGGGGGTGGCTTATTTCATTGATCAATCAGCAATGTACATAAATCTATATTCCTATATTAAATATTGTAAAAAAGATCAAATATCTAAGTCATTGGTGTAAAACTTTATAGATTTTTAGCAAACGAGTCATTTTAACCTCCAGTACTTTAAAAGGAAACCAGCAAAAGGCTTTTTTTTTTTTTTTGCCTTTTCCTCCATTAAGAAAATAAAAAAGTAGATGCATTAATATGTGCCAAGGACAAATCATTCTTGTCTGATAAGTGTTTTTTGCTATAGTTTCACATTTGATGCCAAAGCTGCCCAGATCTGCTCAGGACACCCTGCTTGTATCTGTTCATTCCTCCTGCCATGACTTCCACTTCTCTTAAAACTCTTTCGTAGGAACACTTGTTTGTGCAGTCATGCTCTGAGCAATACTGGAGAAACAGTGACTAAACTAGCTGCAAAACAGAATCTATTTGCAGCAGTTTTTTTCAGCTGTATGAATTCCCTGAACTGTTCCATCATATCAATAGCCATGCTGACACAGGACAGGAGTTGTTTAAGATAACACTACAGGAGAAATATACATAGCATGGTTTTAAGACCTAATTCCTTCCCATTTATGGCTCCAGTATGACATTACTCAGCCAACTGACCTAGTCCTGTGCAATCAATAGCAGGGTCACCACAGACAATTTATAATACTAATAGTGGCGTTGTCTGAAAGATTCTGTCAAGTCTTGTTGGATTATTTTATTCCTTTTACATCATATTGTATTTCTCCTATGCTTATTCCTGTCACATTTTATTGCAATACACTTTAAAAA
Source organism: Rhinoptilus africanus (assembly GCA_013400135.1). NCBI lineage: Eukaryota > Metazoa > Chordata > Aves > Charadriiformes > Glareolidae > Rhinoptilus > Rhinoptilus africanus. The sequence continues at coordinate 92,825 of VXBO01009883.1, forward strand.
GTTCAGTTTGGATTGTAACTAGTCTGTCTCTAAAATGTTTTCTTTTTATTCCTTGAGATATCTGTTTGTTAAAAAAAGAAATAAAATCCTGGCTATCCAGGATTTGCAAGGAAATAAATAGATATTTTTATTTATAAGGAATTTGTTAATGTAGCAGGAAAAAAAAATCACTAGGAAACGTAAATTGCATAGAAACCTCTGAATCACAATTGAGCAACACAAAGATTTGGGATACCATAATGGGCACAAACTTGAGTATAGGAAGTTCCACCTAAATACTAGGAGAAACTTTACCTTGAGGGCGGCAGAGCACTGGAACAGGCTGCCCAGGGAGGTGGTGGAGTCTCCGTCTCTGGAGACATTCAAAACCCTCCTGGACGCGTTCCTGTGCAACCTGCTCTAAGATGACCCTGCTCTGGCAGGGGGGTTGGACTAGATGATCTCCAGAGGTCCCTTCCAACCCTATGATTCTATGATTTATTACAAGAGGCAAACCACTAGGCAGATAAAAAATTGCAATAAAAGTAAAAATTCATGGAATATAATTTATTCTCAATGATTACATAAGGGTCTTCTCAACTGTGCAAACAGTAGTTCATAGGTCAGGGATCATTAGGGGCCATTTTAGCCAGCTCAATTGCCTAAACATAGTGCCACTGAAGGTATTAATGGGTATTATCTGCACAGATATTCTAACAACAGATCATTCTCCACAAGCACATGGGTCTTCTTTTGGCTGTATGTGCCAGTCCTCTGAGGATCTTTCAGATAACCCAGAACACCTAATAAGGCACTAGATGTATGCGTCTGTGTAAGAGAATTGCTTCCCTCATGTTCATAAAACATATCAAAGATATGTTTGTCCAGGAGATGATAACTTCTAATCACATTGACTGGATTTTCATTCTTCAGGAGCAGCAGCGTACACAGCAGCTGTGTTTACAGCAAATGCATCCCTCATCATGTTTGCCTTAAATACACCATACATTCTCAGAAACCTCCCATGTTTTAGCTTATGGGCTATTTTTTAAAACTTGACTATGGTCTCTTCAGGAAACTCTACAGAGCCCATTGGAGAAGGAATTGTCAGGAGCAGGACACTACCAGATGGCTGTTCTTTTTCTGTCTGCATCTTCCCTTCCTACACTCACAGAATTACATTCCAGTAGTCACCAAAAGGTTTAAGGAAATAATCTTTAACCAGTGTGAGCAAGGAAATATAGAGTGTGGGATGGGGGAGGAAGCAGCAAGTATCTGATGAGACAAATGGGAAAAGACATCTGAAAAGGAAAGACTTAATGGAGAATTAGGAGAGCTAGTGGATGTTTAGTAAGGGAAAATCTGAGACCACGTGTTGGATCTAGGGATGAGAAGAGGCTGGAAGTTTGGAAGGAAATTAGTTTGACGGTCCAGTTGGAAGAGCTGAGAGCAAGATGCAGGGGGGAGATGTCCAGGGCAACTATGCTAATGCTTAGGATAGTAACATGGTCATCCTACCTACCTACCTACTGAATGTATTAGTGAATAAATAATTATCCTATGCTGTAAATTATGTGCATCCTGCTGGCAGAACCTCTTTTGCAGTATATAAGTCACCTGAACAGAAATGATCTAGTGAAGGAGGGTCATTCTTCTCCTTCTGTGTTTCCATCATTATTTTCTTTCTCACAGGTTCCTGTGTGGGTCAGAAGCCTTTTTGGAGATTTTCTGGTTTGCAGGAGATGTTACAAAGACCTTTCGGCATCCCCAGGGAGTCTTTTTCATTGTGTTATCTCTGATGCCTTACTCGAATGCCTTGCTCTTCTGAGCCTTTTCCTGTTCTCTACTGTGTTGTTAAGTCAATGCTGGTTTAATCTCCTCTTTTAATAGATGTCTTACCCTCATGCTCTGGAAACTTCTCTGGATAAACATTTGTCAGAAGAAAGTTCTCCCTCCTTCACATATTTACACCTGACTCTCTGTGCAGCTACCAGGACAGCACAAAGAAGTGATCTTTTTAACAGAACAGAAGAAAGTACACATCATAAACCACAAAGAAACAAAGCAAATTTTTTTCCAATACATTGTTTAAGGATTGAATGAATCCTTAGCTTTCTGTTGTGGCAGCTCTAACTTGAAGTCATTTCTTTCCACACCTCTGTGTTTGCATATGTACGTCCACATCTATGTTATTGGTCCAATACAGCCTCTTGAAAAAGTGTTGTGTAAACTTCTCTGCACCATTAAGCTTTCTATATCGATGGATGGTTAACAGATAATGGCATTAAAAATGAATATTTTCTTACATACAGAACTGCTGGAACCATATTATTTTTTCTTTCCTTTAGAGACCATTATATTTTGAAACAGATGTTCATTCAATATGACACTTTCTGTATGTTTTTTTGTTCCTGGTCATTGCAAAGTATGTGTGCGTAAAACCAGTTTATTTTTCTTGTGTTCATTTGCCTCTACTAGCTCATAATCATAACAGAAGCAATATCACATATAAACAGCATAGTTAGTAGGTAAAATTTTTAAATGTCTCATATAGTTTCAGTTGCTTCTTAGTGTAAAATGATGAAACTAATATTAAGACGCTTTATTTGGCCATAGAAAAACTGTGGGAATGTTCACACTTATTTTGAACACCTTTGGTGTTCTGCATTTCTGATTCTTACAGTGCAGGGCCCAACTCATCTAGGGGCTTCCTTTCCTCAGCAGACAACACTGTTGTGTGTGCAAGACTCTTCCATTTGTGCAAACTTTCCTTAGCAGTACTGTGGACATGCATTATGTCTGCTGTGTTTTCACTGCCTTCCCGAGCAGAGATCTCCATCCACTTCATAACATTCTTCACAGACTAAAAAGATTTCTAAAAAGAAAAAAAGTTGCTTCACAGGCACAGAATCAGGTCCCAGTATGCTGAGATGTTTGTTGGTGGAAGAGGTTTGTTAGCTCATTGCTGCTGGGTCTGATGGAATCATGGCAAACTGATGCTTCAAATGTGAGGAGGTAAAGAAGAAAAAGTCTAGGGAAGCTTATCAAATATTTTTGCTATCTACAAATCTATACCAAGTTTTTTACTGGAAGAAAGCCGTGGTATCACTGGCAATCTGTGACCACCTGGGTCTCCGAACTGGTCTGCAAGTGTAACCACAAAAGGAAGGACCTTTAAAAGCCAAAACTCTGGGTTCTGGGATGGCTTTGGCACTAGGAGTTAAGGACAAAAATGGGCTGAAGAGGCCCTCCTACAAAATTGCTACATTGCTACTGAATTATTTTCCACAGCCAATATCTCCTGTTAATACCAGGCAAATCTTTACTGCTGAACGGAGTACAGTTCTGTGAATGAATTGTTGGCTCTGATTACAGTTTTCCAAACCTGAAAGTTAAAGTAGAAAAGTTAGGGCGGAGATATGGGCCATGGCGTGTGGACATAGATTGGGTGCTGTTCTATGCTAAGAAAAGCATCACAAGTAACTTTGGGAACCATTCCAGAATATGTCTCTCGCTAAGTATAAGTAAGGGTGCCCTCAGTTTTAATTGCATTCTACCACAGAAATGGTAGAAGTGAAGAGGTTAGCAGTTAAAATCCTCCTGTCTCCAATCCTTACAAAGTTTTACTTCTGGTATTAATTACACACGCTAGCAGAGGACCAAAGATTTACTTTTTACCATGAGTATGAAGCTTGGAGAGTCATGCAGTTCTTTGTCTATCTACTTCTACTAACACTAATTGAAGTAACCAACCACTAAATCTGCAGCTGCTGGTATAGATCAGTGCAAGTACATAGTCTCTTCTTGAGAGTGAGTTTTATCCATCCTGAAGCAAGAGTTTGAAGGTCTCATTAAGTGGAGGAAGAGTTCAATTCCCTTTCCAGTTATCCCTACACTCCAACATTTCCATAAAAATATAAAGGCACCAGTAGTTGCACATGTAGTTCAATCTTCCTTAGAAAGAATAATCAAAGACTTCTCAGGGAATCTGCTTTAAGTATTTATTGCATGTCATCCACAGTGCTTTTGGTTTTTGCAGTAAAACTTTCATTGGCAGTAGTTGCAAACTTGGTAGTTACATAGTTACAACGCTGGAGACTGAAAAGTTCAGAACATTTTCTTTTTATCTGATTTATGCTTGTTGACCATTTCAATTTGCAGAGGCTGTCCATCATGAAAATGATAAGGAGAGAAAATGCCAGTCATTTTAATAGAGCAAACTGCCTAAAAGAGAAAAGAAAATTAATATCTGTTTTTCTTGTCTGATCACATGAGATAACCACAGACCATCATATTTCAAGTTATTCTATCACATTATTATCACCTGCTTGCATCAGGATTCTTTGGGGACCGTTCTGAGTCACAGAAGTTAGTGACAGTACCATAATTTAACTTGTTTTTCGTTCATGCTTGCCTTGAGTAAGTAGTACTGTCCATTGTTTTTCAGACTATATAAATGCAATAAACTGCATGCTGTTTGTGAAAAAATAAAATAAAATCAAAGATAGTCTACTAAAAGGTTCAATAAACATTTTAATTGCCAGACTGATTGGATTTATCTCTAAAAGTTTATTTTTATTCGTATACATTTTTCATGTCTGAAGTTAGGAATGTACACATGGAAAAGAATGAGGACTGGGTTTTTCTGTGGTTTGGGACTTTTTTGGTGTTGTTGTTTATGTTTTGTTTTTCTTGGGTTAGTTTTGTCAACGTGTTCATATTGATTTATAGACCATTACAAGATAATAAACTAAGATAAGAAACCCTGTTGTAACATAAATTTGATTTGCATATTTGATATAATTATGTCGACTTGTGATAATTATAATGAATATTAGGCTAATTTCCCATCTTCTTCTATGTTTTCTTATCATATTTCTCTTCTGTGACTATCATTACCAGTAAATGCACAGCCAGTTCATCTGTTGAGTTAGTATCTTTCCACTTCAGTAAAATTACAAAGCATGATAAATTACACAGTTCTAAAATATTTTGAGCTATGATTTACAGCCCATCATTTAAAATGTATGTAGGAATAGGAAATAATTTGTAATGATTAAACAGCTATAATCTAGCTCAAAGTAAGGGACTAGATGGTCATATCCATACTCAGAGCCTAAATCCTCCACACTATCCTCCTGAGCTTGGAAACATGGGTTAGAAATCTCCCAAAAAACGGACTTCTCTTGAGACAGGGACAAAGGGAGAGTGGGAGAGAGGGAAAAGTTACAGGCAACTCTCCTGTGTGGAGTAAGGGTGGGTAAAGAAAACTTGCCTCACATTTCAGTGGTCCCGCTTACTGTCATGATCAGAAAGAGGCACAGCAGAGTGAATGAACAAATACCAGTCAGTCTTCTGGGTTGAGCTTTTTGGGTGTGCTCATGTGTTTCAGTCAAAAAAAAAGGCTCTTATAGAAGCTCTGGAAATGCATAACTTCCAACATCAAGTATATTGACAAATAACAGATTATGAGAATGCAGGATTTTACCAGTTGCAGGTGTCCAGGTGCTGGCAGCATCAGCAGTAGCAGGGGACACACCTGTGAGGAGCAACCAGGTCTGCCCCATGCTGGACATAGGCAATTCCAGCCAGCTCCAACAGTCCCACTGCAGGGCACAGCTGAACCTGTCAAGAAAATCATATCACAGGTTAGAGTTGGAAGGCACCTTAAAGATCATCTAGTTCCAATCCCCTGCCCTGGGCAGGGACACCTCCCACTAGACCAGGCTGCTCAAAGCCCCATCTAATCTGGCCTTGAACACCTCCAGGGATGGGGCATCCACAGCTTCTCTGGGCAACCTCTTCTGGTGTCTCACCACCCTCACAACAGAGAATTTTTTCCCAATATCTAATCTAAATCTACCCTCTTTCGGTTTAAAACCATTACCCCTCGTCTTATGACTACACTCCCTGACAAAGAGTCCCTCTCATATTTCCTGTGGGCCCCCTTCAGCTACTGGAAGGCTGCTGTAAGGTCTCCCCAGAACCTTCTCTTCTCTAGGCTGAACCAATCCAACTCTCTCAGCTTCTCTTCATAGAAGAGGAGCTCCAGCCCTCTGATCATCTTCATGGCCCTCCTCTGGACAGATCCATGTCCTTCTTATGTTGGGGGCTCCAGAGCTGGATGCAGTTCTCCAGGTGAGATCTCACCAGAGCAGAGTACAGGGGCAGAATCACCTCCCTCCACCTGCTAGCCATGTTTCTTTTGATGCAGCCCAAGATGCAGTTGGGTTTCTGGGCTATGAGTGCACATTGCTGGCTCATGTTGAACTTCTCACCCACCAACATCCCCAAGTCCTCCTCAGGGCTGCTCTCAAGCCATTCTCTGCCCAGCCTGTATCTGTGCTTGAGATTGCCGCAACCCAGGTGCAGGACCTTACACTTGGCCTGGTTGAACTTCATGAGGTTCACATGGGCCCATCACTCAAGCCTAGCCGGGTCCCTCTGGATGGCGTCCCTTCCCTCCAGTGTGTTGACTGCTGTAACAGTGAGAAAACTCATGGGTTAAGATAAAGGCAGTTTAATAAAAATGTTTAATAGAAACTCATTGATCAAGTTTAGAAATAACATATTTAATGTGCGTTGGTAATCACATGGAAGATAGCTTTTCCTGTGGTTAGGATGTTATTTGATTGCTCCTTGAAGCACATTACAAACTTCTACTAGACAATTTTTACAGAGGTTCCTATCAAATTTATCTAGCCAGTGAATGGTGCTTTTTTTCTCTTCCTTTCGGATTTAATAAGTTTTTATGCAAAGCTTGCTGCTTAAGTAGATCTAAGAAGGCCACTTAGTGGCCGAAAGGTCTGTGTTTTTGTGATAAGGTAAGTGAGAGCCCCTTCTGCTCATCACAAGAAGCAAGTAAAGACTGAGTTTATATCTTCTTTGATATTATTTTATTTCTTGATGAATAAAACATTTTAGAATAACTAGGCAAGTATTTAAAACCCCTCCTTCTATCCTGAAGGTTAAAATCATAAGATGAAAAGTTTATTCAGTTTTGCTCAAAATGCAAGTGGTCAGCGATAGGATGGCCAGAATCAGAGGATGTCCACTGTAGACTGTGCAAAGCTGTCACTTTCAGGGCACAAACTTGCATAGCTCTTCTGGGTTTACTGCTGGGAGGTGACTGTGGAACATGAGCAAGACCCCAAGGCTTCTTTCCTTTAATAGGAATAGTCACAGTGAGAATTTTTAATGGCTTTCCTTGGTCTGCTTAGAACTCCAAAACAGAGTGTTGTGCTGATACATGTTAGTTCTGCCTTTTAATATTTCTTCCAAGTAAAGTGGTAACAGTAGACAAGTTGGGCATTCAAAATGCCACTACTGAGTAGCTGAATTAACTCACTGCTTTTATGAAATGAACTGCTTCCATTGCTGTCCAGGTAGGTTGCAGATTGCTCCATTTCTTACACTCTTTTCAAATGCTTTCTTTGTAACTATAACAGTTTATGATGGTCTATCCTTTTTATGAAGGAACTTAAGATGAGAACCACAAGAGCGCTTGTGAAGCACAAGCTGGTACACAAGCGCCAGCTCTTTCTGAATCCTGCTTCTGTTCCAGAACAGTTCTGCTTTACCTTGACAGCTGAATTTTTGTTTTACTTTTTTGATTAATTCTGTGTATTTCTGAGAATTAACCTGTTATATATCCTGCTTACTAGCAAGAGGATTTCTTCAGACAGAATAAATGCAAAACATAAAGGAAGGATAAACTTTTGTAAATTCCTGTCTGCTAGTGTAACTTTCCTTTTTTATAATTTTAAAATTATATTAGATAGCCATATTAAACATTTCATACACACATACTACAGTTACATATATTCTATCTTCATCTGTCTTCCAGAATATCTAAATATCTAAATTGTTGTGCTTTTAGTTTGCATATGTATACTTATATATGTGCACATATGTATATATTGACATAACACTAGCTGTTTCCAATTCACATAGGAATACCAATAAATCATTTAGAAAAAAATCATAATGAAGATGGGATTTTATTTTTTTTGGTAATGTCTACACCCTCTTTGCCATTTTATGCTTTCTAGGTGTTTATTCTCAGAATTTCCTTTCAGGAGCTAAATTTAAAAATCTGAATGTCTAAATAAAGTGTACATATTTAAGTGAACAAAAGCCCATATAATTAACCAGGTTTAAACTTAACATGTCTAATTTATCTGAGCATGTAGAAAAAATTATTCTGTTTTCCCAGGTCCTTCTCTAGAATATCAATTAAGTTTTTCTTAAATTATTTGTTCTATTTTGCTTGCAGTGAGTGGACAAGTAAGCTTTTGGTAAGTGAGACTGTCAGGCTCCAGAATAAAAGAAAACATCTAGGAAGGGACAATTTAGGAAGTTAAACGTATCTAAGTGGGATTCAGAGAAAACTCAAACCCAAAAATCTACACAGAGCAGAACACAAACATTGCTTGACTATAATCTGATCTAAACCCAGTCTTTTCTTTGGAGATATCAGTTCAGACTCTGCTTCACTGAACTTCTGATAAAACAGCATGGAGTAGGAGGAAGGCTGCTGTCAAGGGTCTGGTTACAGTTCCTCAGTTTTCAGAGTGGATCTCCTGCTCCCTGAACCTTGGCAAAGGTTAAGGCTGATTAAAGTGAAGTACGTCAGATGGTGTCAGCAGAATCAGTATGATTAGTAGAAATAATAAGTCATAAAAATAGAGCAATAAACAAGAAAGCCATAGACACTTTGGTTTAAAACTCCCTACCACATTAGTGCAGCATTACAAAATCAGGTCTTGTATGAAATTTGATCAAATCTGTAGGAGTTAAACATTCCAAACACCATATTTGAAGTGCTGAACTAAAGATTTAGTTTGACTGCTTACAGAAAAAAATCAGAACTTTTTATTATTCACTGATTAAATTACAGTTTAAATTAGTCAAATCATTTAAAAAGAAAACCAACAAACAACCCCCTCTCAAAAAACAACAAATGAAAAAACCCCAAAAAAACCCACCAAACACAAACAGACCCCAAACTAAAACAACCCAAGAAACATGTCATCTCATAAAGAGATGAGAAATAAAATGTTTTGGAATTCACTTTTAAAAACAGGTTTTTCTTACAGCTGAAGTGGTTCTTGAACTACCTCTTGTTGTGGCTTAACGCCTTCCTGTGTAGGAACTGAAGAGTAAATGGTCATTAAAGGTGACTGAGAGATTTTTCGGTTCATTGTTTTGCTCAGCAAAAGCTTATCATAGATAACAGGTTCAGTCCCATGCTGACAGTCATGCCCAAGATGGAACAAATGATCATTTCTAAAAATCAATAGAAGTAGAAATGTGGGCATTGACTAGACTACTAGACTAATATTGCAGGCTTGGCTTGCATTTCCTTTGGTATTTCCAGTCAATTTATTATCAGGTAATGACACTGTATTCTCTGCAGTTCTCCTGAGCAATTTGACCATATCTCATCAATCAATCTGTCAATGCATTTCAGAAATTCTACATATTTTTATATGCTTGCCCTTCACAACATAGTTGCTAGAACATTCATTATCTTCCAATGGACGTCTAAGGATGTCATTAGGGTCACTTCTGAAATCCTTCAAGATATTTGCTTTCAGATAATGAGTATTAAATGCTAGCAGGCACTGAACACAGAATAAAAATTCTGGGCTGTGGAAAGAATGAAGAGAGGATTATGCATTTTAGAATGATTCCTGTGAACACCGTTCATTTTGTTAACTTCTAATGAAAGAACATAGAGATAGATGGAACTGTTTTGTGTGGATTTACATAGTTTGATTAAAGTAATATTTTAAAATATATTAACTCTGTGTGAGTCAAAATAGTAATTCTCTTTGAAACACAGTAAGAAAGTATGTATTTTATTTTTTCTGAACTAGTATTTGCAATAACAGTTGCAGCCAACTTTTGACTGTGTGCTCTATTTGGTTTTGTCTTTTTTTTTTAAGAAGACAACGGTGTTAGTTTAGGCACAGTACCAGACAAAGTTAATGACTTCTTGGCTGCAGCTGATTCACACTCAAACAAGCAAGAACCTCACACCTGCCCCTAACCAGTCTGCAATAGCTGAATCAGTACCTCCCAAAAGTAAGCTCTATCTTAGACATTCTTTTCATGAGCTATGAAATCCAGCTTGCAGCCATCATGGATGCAGACAGGCTAGTTACCTTAGAACGTGTGACTGGATGAAACTACACTGAAAGGAGTGCTGCGGAGTCAGGTTTAATATGTTTACAATGGCAATGGGCATACAGTCCACAAGAAGAAACTCCAGTTAGTTTCAAGCAAAGCTTCCCAGAATGTGGACACTGGCCACTTAGCACCAACTGCTTCATCCCTGTAAGTCTTCAAGACCAGGCTGGATGAGGCTTTGAGCAACCTGATCTAGTGGGAGGTGGTCCCTACCCATGGCAGGGGGGTTGGAACCAGATGATCTTTAAGGTCCATTCCTACCCAAACCATTCTATGATTCTATGATTTATTAAAAAATCAAAACATTTCCTATGCTAATATATAATTTAAAACAGACATAGTTTTTGTTTTATACTCTCAGAAATGCCTATTATATCTATCAAGCAATCAACAATAAAGTCAGCACCATTAGTAAAAAGGAGTTTGCTTTATTATTTCTACTCTTCGCTTCTCAGTTACATAGAAGGTGAATGTACCTTGTATATAGAGAGTTGGATGGTCCTTTGCTACTTTTTATGAGATAGAGAATTACTACTGAAGTTCCTTCTATTGCTCTCATGACAGTGAACCTTTAGGTGTTACAATTTTATCTTTGTTGGCTTGTAACATCTGGCTGAATCTATTTTCTTCTATTGCTTCAGTACTTTCTCTTTTCTTTTACTGTCACATTTACCCAATAAAATGATCAAAGACATTGAGACCAGCATTGATGTATCAAATGTGGGTGACATCATATCAATTTATGTAGCTCTTGAGCTAAAAACTATCCACACATTGTCTATGGTTACATTTGCAAAGTAATGTTTTGTTGGCATTTCCCATCTTAATGTGCTAATCCTGTTGGTAACATGGTTAACATTAAATTTCTGGGGGCAGGAGGTGGAAGTATCTTACTAATGAATGAAATATGTCTTTCCTTGATAAATACAGACTCAGTGCTGAAAAGGCTCTGATAAACACCCACTGATGGGTTCTCATGGGGGTCTTCAACCACCTTGATATTGCTGGAAAGACAACAGAGCCAGGCAGCACAGTCCAGGAGGTTTCTGCAGAGCATTTATGGTAACATTTTGATACAGGTGGTGGAGAAGCCAAGGAGAGGTATCCTGCCAGACTAACAAACAAAGTTGGGGATGTGAAGGTTAGGTGCAGCCTTGGCTGCAGTGACCATGAACTGGTGGAGTCCAGGATCCTGTGTGGAAGAAGAAGGACAGTAAGTAGGATTACAACCCTGGACTTCAGGAGAGTTAACTCTGGCCTCTTCAAAGACCTACTTGGAGGAATTCTATGAGTTAGGGCTCTAGAGGGTAGGGGGGTCCAAAGGAGCTCATTAATATTCAAGCACCCCTTCCTCCAAGCTCAAGATCAGTCTATCCCTATGAGTAAGAAATCAAGCAAAGAAGGCAGGGGACCTGCATGGATGAGCAAGGAGCTTCTGGAAAACTCAAATGAAAGAAAGAAGTTTACAGAATGTGGAAAAAGAGACTGGCCACTTGTGAGGAATATAGGAACATTGTCAGAGTATGCAAAGACGCAACAAGGAAGGCTAAGGACCACTTGGAATTAAATCTGGAAAGTGTTGTTAAGGACAACAAGGAAGGAATGCTTCAAGTACATCAGTAGCAAAAGGAAGATGAGGGAAAATGTGTGCCTACTGCTGAATGAGATGGGTGCCCTGGTGACGGATCTTATCAATGTTTATAAATGTCTAAAGGGAGGTCTTTAAGACGATGAGGCCAGACTCTCTTCAGTGGTGCCCGGTGACAGGACAAGAGGCAATGAGCACAAACTGGAACACAAGAGTCCCATCTGAAAGTGGGGAAAAACAACTTTACTTTGACAGAACACAGGAACAGGCTGCCCAGAGAGGTTGTGGGGTCTCCTTCTCTGGAGATATTAAAAACTCACCTGATCATGATCCTATGCAACCTGCTCTAAGTGAATCTGTTCTAGCAGGGGTGTTGGACTAGATGATCTTTAGAAATCCCTTCCAACCCATACAATTCTGCAGTTCTGTGATACTGTAATATCTTACAGAAAAGTGAGGGCAAATCAGTTTTCATTTCACCTCGAAGTCCTGTTTTTTCTGTTATCATAATCTCCAACACTCAATATTTTAGAGGAGACATGAATTTTATACAGTGCCTGGGTGTCTCTCTCATAATTACCACTCTCTTTTTACTGAAGCACTCTTCCCATTGAGGTAGAAGAATGTGATAAAAAACTCCATGAAACTTTGTTATCTTCAATAATGGCACCATCCTAGCATGCCTTGAGAGCTTTTTGTCTTGGATGAAAAGACTATAGAATTGCACTGGGGATAAATGTACTCCTGCAAACTCAAACACTGTCTTTAACAAGTCTGCTAAATGTAATTTGAGCTTGGGGGTTTTTTTCTTTTTCTTTTTCTTTTTCTTTTTTTTTTTTTTCCCTGTTTATCTCAGCGTAAAAAATTCATTGGTTGAACTGCAGTATTTGGGTACATCATTTGCTGGATGGGTTCATCATCGATGGTCTTGATGAGGGGACTGAGTGTGTCCTAAGTAAGTTTGCAGATGACACCAAGCTTGTCAGGAATCTTCATCTCCTTGAGGGTAGAAAGGCTCTACAGAGGGGTCTGGACAGGCTGGGTCTAGTTGTATGAGATTCAACAAGGCTAAGTGCCAGGTCCTGCACTTGGGTCATAAAACCACCATGCAATGCTAGAGGCTTGGAAAAAAGTGGCTAGAGAACTGCCTAGTGGAAAGGGACCTGAGGGTGTTGGTCGACAGCCAGATAAATATGAGCCAGTAGAGCGCCCAGGTGGCCAACAAGGCCAATGGCATCCTGGCTTGTGTCAGCAATAGTGTGGCCAGAGTGACTACAGAAGTGATCATCCCTCTGTACTTGGCACTGGTGAGGCCGCACCTTGAGTACTGTGTTTATTTTTGGGCCCCTCACTACAAGGAAGACATTGAGGTGCTGGACCATGTCAAGAAGGGCAACAAATCTGGTGAAGGGTCTACAGCACAAGTCTTACGAGGAGCAGATGAGGGAACTGGGTTTTTTTAGCCTGCAGAAGATGTTCAGTTCCAAGTATTTTCACAAATCAACATTAAAAAAATGAAGACAGCTTACTTCTCTGTTTTTCAGATATAGTAAAGTAACAGGTGACTTTTTCATAGATGTTTTAATAAGTGCCACCTTTATCACTTGGACCCAGGAGTGACATGAGAGTCTGGGTGATGTGCAGGATTCACAGAAGTACTTGACTCAAATGGAAATAGCAGGCCTTCAGTATTTTTGAAAAACACATTAATTCAAGTGAGTATACTTAAATAATAGATATAAAAACTTTGCAGAGGTGCACATCTGGAAACTGTTTCTTCAAGTTCATATACATGAATTCATACCGCTTACGTGTGACAAATATAAAAGAAAATATTTTGTACAAAACAAAATTAACTATTACAAGATCAGTTTAAAATATCAATATTAGACATCATGGGGAGGCACATCACTAAGAGGTTTTACTTAGCAAGCTAATTACCTGTTAAATTTATCTTCAACAATATCATGACAAGTAGGCCAGGTTTCAATTTTAAGAGTCCATACATAGTTCACTGACCTCATACACCACACAGGAATCTGGGAAAATTGATTTAAAGCTTCTGGTGTTTGGTGAATTCATTTCCCCCTCTTAAAGAACAAATAGATTCACTTAGTGAACAGCATTTCATTGGGGAGGGAAACTGTTAGAGATTAACTGGGCAACACCCAATATCTAGTGAGTTCTTTTCCTGAAGTTTTACTATTTGCAGCCCTCAACTCTTACTTTTTTTCATTAAACAACTGCTGCACCAGTTACTTGTTTTTTATTTCCAGTAATAACAGACTGCATGTGGTGGACTCTGACCTACTGAGCCTGACTGAAGTTGAAAGATGATTTAGAAAATATCTCTAAGACTTGACAGTAAGGATATACTCTTTCTTGCTTATAATTATACCTTATGGAAAAAGTATATGTTTCTAAATTACCTGTAAAATAAAGCCTTATTGGAAGGGCCAGAACAGTCACTCTGTGAGTGCAGACAACCATATTTGATCTCTTCCTGAAGGCGAAGAACATCCGCTTTCCCCACTGAGTTTTGTAGTTACCCAATTGGTTTTTTTAAACATCACATCAGTCCCCCATTCAATTAATAAATGTAACATTTGATATCCTATAATTTCTATTTTAGAATAGCCTGCCCAAAAGAATTAAAAAGCTATCAAACAGGATTCCGTAAAAAAATCTGTGTTGGTTATGTGCTTTGAGAGATGTAAACATTTCTGAAATTTAGAAAATTTTATAGAAACACAGTCTGTGTTTCAAAGACCATTACAATTACTAGCTTATAGAACACTGCGTCTGTCACTGAATTTTTAAGGCAAATAACCACATTTAGGCTTACAGGACATTTGAAAATACAGACAGTATGTATCTGCATCTTCAATCAGCCAGCGACTCATGTTTAAAACTGAGTTCTCATGATCATGTGAGTCTTAAGGAATTAGCATACTGGTAAGCACTGAAAACATTGATAGTGACAGTCACCACACATCAGGAAACTAAATAGCTCATTAGAACAAGGCAGAAGAGGATTGACATTAGCAGGGAATGACATGACAGGAGAGGATTCCTGTGCTGTGGAGAAGAACACTAAAAAAAATGCAGCAGATTCCAGACACAGAAATGGGAGCAGCTATTTTAAAGTGAGCAAATAAGCAGTAAAGGAGAAACCAGCAGTATCTGCCAAGCTTGGGAGTGATTATTGACAGCAGCAGGGAGAAATGGGATGCCAAAGACTCACTGATGAGAGTACAAGCATCTATCTGCCAAAAGCTGGGAAACTGACAAGTCATTTAAAGAACTAGGAGAAAAAAATGTTAGGACTGAAAGCTGTCAGGACTCTAGGAAACATTTGAAAGGCTATTCACTCTTCATAGATCCTGTCTTTCTAAAAATAATCTCACGGGGAAAAAAAAAAAAAAAAAAAGAGTCTGCTCTTTCCAAAGAACTTAAATTTGTCACTTGCAACACAGATTGGGTATATGTTACTCTCTATGAGAATTATTCACCATAATGTTCCATTTGTATAAACCATTATTTTGTTCAGTTACAGGATTTTGTCTAATACAGAGCTGTGTCTTTATAGTCATTCTCTGGTTCATTTTGTACTTCACTGTAAGAAAAATGTTATGCATTTGTACAATTTCCAAGGTAAGGCATTTGAAAAAAAAAGTAAACTTATTTTGAGACATGCAGCACAGCGCAATATGGAGGTAGAAGGTGGTGTCAGCAGAATGATGCTGTATGTTAGCAAATGTTTAGGGAACAGGAAACCTCTACCTTGATCCTGACAGATTTTATTTTAATATATTCACCAATGGATGCATTTTATGTTAATTTTTATCTTTTATTTTTTTTGGGTGGGGGAGGAACAAGGCTGCAGGGTTTTTTTTTATTATGGTAGGCACTACACTGGCATAATGAATTACACTTTTTCCCTTGAGAAAAATTTCACCTCAAATAATTATTTTCACATTTCTATGTAATTGTTCTATAGCTGAAAAAATAATTAGGTATTTTCTAGATTTTTTTAATTTCCTTTGTAAGTAATTTTGATCAAAAAATTAAGGAAAAGAATGAAAACCAAATAACATGAGTAACTCTTGTTGACATTCAAATATTTACGTGAAAAAAACCTACTGTTTTTCAGGGATTTGTTAAACATTTATAGATACCTTTCATAAAGAATTGTAAGCTTTACCAGTTGTAAGAGCTAGATTTGAAAATGTTTCCTAAGGTAGTGCAAGACTAAATGATATTTGATCACCTCCAGTGATCACTCCACAAGATCTCCTTTGTGAATATTTAAACCTCCGTTTTATTTTCAGTGAAAGCCTTCCAGAGGTTCTTCTCTCATTTGGTTCCACTGCAAATGTTGAACCATGAAGATGTAAAAATGTATGGTAAACTGCGTCTATCTCTTAAGGAGGCATAGATTAATAATTCCTCACTGAAGTAAAGGCAGTTCTTCAGATTTCCACCAGCTGAGAAGTTGGTGCAGTTTTATCAGTTTGAACAGTAGAATCATAGAATCATAGAATCATAGGGTTGGAAGGGACCTTAGTAGATCATCTAGTCCAACCCCCCTGCCAGACCAGGGCCACCTTAGAGCAGGTTACACAGGAACGCATCCAGGCGGGTTTTGAATGTCTCCAGAGACGGAGACTCCACCACCTCCCTGGGCAGCTTGTTCCAGTGCTCTGCCACTCTCAAGGTAAAGAAGTTCCTCCTCATGTTCAGGTGGAACTTCCTATGCTCAAGTTTGTGCCCGTTACCCCTTGTCCTATCACTGGGCACCACTGAAAAGAGCCTGGCCCCATCCTCCTGACACCCACCCTTCAAGTATTTATAAGTGTTAATTAGGTCCCCCCTCAGACGCCTCTTTTCCAGGCTAAAGAGACCTAATTCCCTTAGTCTATCTTCATAGGAGAGGTG
>VXBO01009887.1:7651-29339 GCA_013400135.1 Rhinoptilus africanus
GGAGGGGGAGGCGGGAAGTAGTCTGTAATTTATATTTGTTACTAGAAAGATAAATTTTTTGATAGTGTGTCACAGAAGAACAAAGTTTAAGAACAGCGTTGCAATGTTAAAAACAAAGTAATGATACTGATATCTGTTTCAATATATGAGGTAATCCAGAAATTCTATTTGATTTACTTTTCCCTGTTTAGTTAAGTCCAAAAACACAGATTCCAAAAATATATCCATTAAGTTTACTCTGTAGTCAAATCAGAAAGAAATTTTCATTTCTGTTCTGCATAGTTCTCCACTTGAAGCAGTGTTAAATATATGGTTCTTCTTAATTAAGTGAGACTCCTTACCTAGCTTATTTATTAAATTGATTTCTCTATGTATGTATCATTAACAGTCGGAATTTCAGCTGTAGGAAAAGCTCCATAACTTAAATTTCTCAACGTTTAAAAAAAGGAGTGGAGAGGAGGGACTCACAGTGCTTGTGAACCTTGATATTTTAGCCCAACTTTCCAATCAATAGCTTAATAGCAACTACTACAGCCTCAAGATCCCCAAAGTGAGAGTTGGCATTTAACTAATCTAATCAGTTGAGAACATTTAGACCCACGGAGTCAGAGCTATTAGACTTACTGAAAAACAGGATATCGAGTTGGAACAAGGGACACATACATCACCAAGAGATGTGTCTGAAGTAGGGCTTTGGATTTTACAAATATATTATTGTTTTACATGGTAAACTTTACTTCTAAATGAAGACAAGTTTATTCTATCATGAATTTTACTTACCAAGTGATTCTTTGTAAGATGAAGGAAACATTTTTTTGAGGAGAGTCTTTTACCTCATTTCAGATTTTTCCTGACAAACATGAAAGTACATCATTATTGTTGTCTTAAACACAACTGGGGTTTAGAGTTTCATAGGTGAAGTGCTACTTTCCACATTTTAAGTAGTTTTCACTGATTAATTTTGATTTATAGTTTGCACAGAAAAGATATCTTTTTTGTATTTCTCTTTGCTCCCTTTTCCTCAGAATGGAGGGGGGTTGGCCAGGGTGGGAGAAGAAGTAAACCAGTTGTCTTTTAGTCAATCTTCCTTCCCAATTACCAGAAGAGTTCAGAGGAAAAGTAAAAAAAAAATCAAAAACTTCCTTGAATGGCACATAAAATGAAGCTACAAATCTTTTGGATTTTAATCTAACTCTAGGAAGACCAACATAAGGATCTCAGCATTAGTCTTCTGTTAGTATTGGGTGGAAACAAACTATTTTGTATGTTCTACAGTGCACCTTTCTAATTCTAACTGCTTTTCTCTTTTGGGACCCGCAAAATTTTGTCTAGGTCATCTCCCTTTGTGTGCGTGTATATGTGTATGTGTGTATTTGTGTATGTGGTTGTGTAGGCTTTTTGTTTGTTTAGACATTTTGTGGGTATTTTTAGGATAGTCACAAGGAAATCCTGTCAGGCACCAGGTAGTCTTGCTTGTCATTAATGAAAATTTATTATTTTTTTTTTATTTCTGTATTCACTCTATGATTTTCCATGTTAAAGATGTAAAAGATTTTTAGAACCTTCACTATGTTTTACTATACCTTCCTCTTTTTTCTGAACTCATGGGAAGAGTACTAACCAAAAAAGAGTATAATTACTAAAATGCATGAGTATTTTTTCAGTAAAATTATATTCATTCTGCAGTTGCATGTAAGGTGTGCCTATTTGTGAAATGTTCTAACTTACTTAGGTGAAACAAGCTTCATTTCTGAGCAAGCAGAGTTAATTTTTTAAGCTACACCTAAGAGAAGGGATATAAGTTTTAACTAAGTTAATAAAAAAAAGTCCTTTAACAACTTCTGAAAGCTTTATTTTTTTTGTATATGTATTTCATGTCAAATTACAGTTAACATTTATCCATGCACAAAACAAATATGTGCAAAGTCACCTACTAGCTTGCAGTATAGACCTTGGTTCTTCTAATTCAAAATCGAACAGTATTTCACATGCTGGCATTGTGTTTTGTTGCTCTGAGGCAATAATTACTCCAGTGTCCTTTATGGCACAGGAAAATATTATAACCCAAGAATTAACAGACTACATGTTGATTATAATTTCCTGGTTAGTAATGCCCATGCTGGTAAGAAGAATGGAAATGTAATGAAATTTTCCTTCTCCTGTTGCAGCATGCCAATTGGAGGTCTTATTTTCCAGTTCTCAATGATAGACTGCTTTCGTCTTTTGTGTCCTGCTGAGAACAGGACACAGTCTTTGTCTCATTTATAAGCTTTTTCATTCAGTGCTACTTTATTTGCAGAGATTTTAGGTCAATATGTCTTTGCCTGTGATCCACAAAGTTACAGTAGTCAGCAGATAGGGTCGAATGAGGGAACCTGTGAGTTGCCAGTTCTAAGGTGCAGGTAAGAGGTTTTAATTACTATCAGCAAAGCCTTATCTTTGACCAGTTATTCTCCCTCATATTTTATGTCTGTGTGTGAACATGTGCATGTATTAAATAATCTTTTCCTCCAGCCCCTTTAAGATTTTTTATGTCATGTAAATTATTCATTCTTTCTTCCTTCAACATGTCCTGGAAGAGTTATCAGAAAATATCCTGTCCTGTCTAGTTTTGCCAACATTGTTCTGTTTACCACTGCTTTGTGGGGATATATGTCACCCAGAAAGATTAACAGGGCTTTTCAGAAAGTTTTTTTGATGTTGTTATTATATTTGTCTAAAGTGTAGGTGATTTTTTTATGAATATGAAGACATCCTAGTCATCTTGCTTAGCTTAAAATAGTCATCAAAAAATAATAAACAAAAGTTCATTTTCATATTAAATCAGGATTACTGAATGCTTATACTACATATTCTCATTCATATGCCTTTTAACTCAGCAGACTCTTTCACAGAATCACAGAATGGTAGGGCTGGAAGGGACCTCTTGAGATCATCTAGTCCAACCCCCCTGCCAGAGCAGGGCCACCTTAGAGCAGGTTGCACAGGAACGCGCCCAGGCGGGTTTTGAATGTCTCCAGAGATGGAGACTCCACCACCTCCCTGGGCAGCCTGTTCCAGTGCTCTGCCACCCTNTTCTCCTCTGCCCAACTGTCCAGCCTGTCCAGGTCTCTCTAGATGGTGGCACAGTCTTCTGGGGTGTCAGCCACCCCTCCCAGCTTTGTGTCGTCAGCAAACTTGCTGAGGGTGCACTCTATCCCCTCATTCAGGTCATTGATGAATATGTTGAACAGCACTGGACCCAGTACTGACCCCTGGTCACTGACCTCCAGCTAGACTTTACACCCCCAATTACGACGCTCTGGGCTCTGTCTTGCAACCAGTTTTCTATCCAACTCACTGTCCATTCATCTAACCCACTCTTCCTAAGCTTCCCTATGAGGATGCTGTGGGAGACTGTGTCGAACGCCTTGCTGAAGTTGCCTTGATTTCTTCATTTTCTTGGACAAGTGACGGGTTGTTTTGTCGTGTTCCTTTTTATTATTATTGTTATTTAGTTTCTTTTTTTGCTTTTTTCTTTTTTTATTCTGTTGTACAAGGTTCATTTTATTCTAGTAAGAAAACCTCAATGCCACCTTTAGGTATCAGGAAGTAATTTTGATTAATTGATTACTCCAAATAGTTAATTTTCCATTTGAAACAGTCTATGTTATTCTTAGATGGTCGCAAAATTAGTCCCCAAACCAAATTTATCCTGTAACTTCTGGTATATATTAAAATCCATGCAGAGTTTACACGCAGGTTTTCTGTCTTTCTACAGCAATTAGTCAAAAATGCTGCAACCTGTTGACTTTTTCTCTTCAGTCCCAAGCCATGTAACTATTTTTGTAGCTTCTTCCTATGTGACTCTATGATTCTTGGGTCCGATTCCTGAAATGTAAAGTTTCTGTTACTTCCTGCTGTTAAATCTACTGGAACCATGCCTAATGAAAATAATTATATTAACTATTAAATAATAAAATGTGATAGAGATAAAGTGTGCTAACTAGTAGCAAAAATCAACCAGCAAGGAACGTTTAAAATGTGCAAACCGCTTCCAGATTTAGGCTCGGAGTCTATCTGTCAGTTGCCCTAGGGCTGACTTCTCTGCAAAGGGCATCAGTATGGATTTCTTAATGCTGGTGGTGGAGACTGGCACTTGCCTCACATGAAATGATGACCAAGGAAAAGGAACACCTCTGTTATGAAGAAGGACTGAGAGACCTGGGTCTGTTCAGCCTGGAGAAGAGAAGACGGAGGGGGGATCTCATCAACGCTTATCAACTTTTGAAGGGCTGGTCTAAAGACGATAGGGCCAGACTCTTTTCAGTGGTGCCCAGCAACAGGAAAAGAGGCAACGGACAAAAACTGGAAATACACAGAAAATTCCATCTCAACATGAGGGAAAACTTCTTTATTTTGAGAGTTACAGAGCACTGGAACAGGCTGCCCAAAGAGGTTGTTGAATCTCTTTCTCTGGAGATATTCAAAATCCACCTGGATGTGATCCTGTGCAACCTGCTCTAGGTGAACCTGGTCTGGCAGGGGGATTGGACTAGATGATGTGCAGAGGTCCCTTTTAATCCCTACCGTTCTGTGATTTCGTGACTGTGAATTTGTCTCCTTGAGCTGATATAAAAGGCACCTGGAACATGATCCTTTGCTCTGGAGATTTGCACACACAAGAATAAGGTGGAATGAAGCAAGGTTAAAGACTATGCCAGGACAGTGGAAAGAAATTAGGAAAGAGGAAAGGAATAATTAGCCTCATCTCCATAAAACACTTTAATGTGAGGACAAGGAGGGAACACACGATCTGCGCTTGTGTCCCGGTTGCTACTGAGAGGATAGTGTGCAGTGGGGCTGCTGCAGGTGTTTGTGCAGGGTGTTTGGAGCATGGAGACTGCAGTGTGTGGCACAGCTCCCTGTCCTACAGGGTGGCTGCACCCTGAGAGCACAGATAAACACTGTAAATGGGCCTCTTCTGCTGTGTTTTGGTGTGGTTATATTAAAAGATACCTAGTAGACCTTATGAGAATGCTCAGGGTATATTTTTTCCCCTCAGAAGAGGGATAGTAAAAAGTCATGAAAGTAGATATTCAAAGACTTTGTAGAAATATTTTCAAAGTTTAGATGGAAAAAAATTAAAAATCAAGAACAAAAAAAATAGTATTATGAGAGGGAACTTTGTGACGTTGCTTTTCTGTGGTGGGGTAAACCACACTGCCAATGATTTGAAAAAAATATATGTATTTTGAAACCCCTAGAGAATATGGCATAAAAACATTAATGGGAAATTGAGTTATACCAGAATAGGTTGATACTTTCATGAATTTCTTTGATATGTAACTGGAGTTTCACAAAGTCAAAATGTCAATGTTTTCTTCCATTTGTATTAGGATTAAAACTGGAAGGGCGAGGAGGAGGGACAGACAATAATAAAAAAAAAAAAGATAAAAAATAAATATGATATTGTAGGAAAGTACGACTCATTTGTAGTTATTACCAGCTGCAATTTTGGCATGAAGTCTATTGAAACGAATGACCTAAGAATTATGTTGAACGTAAAAGTGAAAGCTGCTGTATTTCATAGCCCTTTCAGTGATAAGAACATCAGTCTGTGAGCAGATGCCCATCACGCTTTGCCTTTTGCTATAAATATTTATCGCTTAAATGTTGCCTGTATAATTTAAAAGGCCAGTATAAAAGACAGCAAATGAATGTCAACAGATTCAGCATCAAGAAGGTTAGTAAATAATATCATCCTCAATTTACAGATGTGGAAACCGAGATATTACAAACTTGTTCAAGTCAAATTCAAGGAATCCACTGGAGTTAAAGCTGTTAATTTTTATATATATATCCACAATATCCAATGCACACATAAAAATACCATCTAATTTGACAAAGTAGAGTTTTCATTTTTCTCCAGTTTCAGCCGTTGGGTTGCATTGCAGTCAGGGATGCATTTTATGCATGGTGTCAAGGAGCTGCATCTGTCACAAATAGAGTTGAGTGATGCGTACGCTATTTGGGAATTGCTTCCAAAATGACAGATCTTTTTCTAAAGTTTAGCATCTAGAGGGGAGAACTGCTTTCAAACACCAGTGATGGTCAGTAGGTTAGGGGTTATATTTATTTGTTTGGGGTTTTTCCTTTGGGTACTTTTGTTTGTTTGTTTGGGGTTTTTTATTTGTATTTTTTAAGCTGACAAGACCTAGGAGGCAGGGTAGTATATTAAATGTAAAATCAGACAGCTTCTTAGTTTCCTGGAGAATTTTAGTCACATCTTACAGATTAGTTTAACACACTGCTTCCTATCTGATTCATTTATCATGAAAAAATGATGAAATACAGTTAACTGTCACCCTTCATTCTTTCAGGTTTTTTTATTTTACCTCACTACTTTGAGTATCATTTCAAAATGATGAATAATAAAAAGGCTACTATGGTTGATAGATGAATTCTTTAGTGAGTGAAAAATAATGAAATTCTTTTTTACCTTAAACTTTCAGGAAAATGTTTAATTCAATTTATTTAATTGAGAGCTAAATAATTAATATGTTCTTGTTGTTCACCTTTACATGCATTTCTATTCCTGCAGCAATTTATAGCATGGAAATTCTACTCTCATCTTTAAATTTTTCTTCCTCTCTCCTTATTTAGCTGACTTCTTTTATTGAAAGACATTCCCTTCAACAATAAATTATGAAAACTTTAATAAAGAGAAAAGCTGGTTAGATATTTAAATGTATAAATCTCACTCATCTGACATCCATTGTGTCATTTTATTTGTGACATCAGGTTTGCCTGTTTGGAATTTCATATTTCCAAACAGAAGAGAGTGTAAGAGTTCTAATTCAAAGCATCAATCACAGAAAATGAACATAGCCTAATGTCACTGCTGAATCAGGCCATCAATTTATTGCTTTGTAAAAGCAATCAGCAAGCTATCAAGCAATAAAGTGTATGAGATAAGTGCTTCTTTTGAGACAGCACAGCCATTGACAGTGATATACTGATGGAGAAGAGCAACTATTTTCCAGTGTAGTATTCCTATTACTTGTTAAAAGCTCTGAGCTGTTCAACAGATGTAAAATATGTTTCTTCTTATTATGGACCAATCTAGTTTGTTTAATAGCCTTGCATGCCACTTAGATTTGCTGTTTTATTTAATGAGGTTATATTTGCACCCTCTGGTTCTTTTGGTTTAGTTGAGGAAAATACAAGTTTTTCACTCAGTATCAGTTTTTCACTCTATTTTCTGAGGAACAACAAATACCTGGACAATGCTTGTTTCATTTGCTTATCATGGAAAGTGCTACAGAGCAAATTGCAGAGCCATTCAAATCCTGTCACAGTACCACAGGAACAACTATTTTAAGCTGTTCTAACAAGATGCAATTGAATTTTTATAGACATCTAAAATGCACGCCTTTAATAGTGATTTTTTTTTCTTCTTCTTAACTCCCATCTCCTGTTTGCTTGTGATAAAAGAGGGAGCTAGAAAAAGTGTAGGGTAGCATATAGTCAGCTCATCTGATCTGTGCTGATGAGGTGCATACGTTATATTGGTATAGGGAACTCTGCAACTGTTATCTGCTCTAGGCAGGAGGTCTAGAACTAACTATCTCATCTGTGTCATCAATGCTGGGAAAAGCTGATGTGGCCTCAGGGACAATGAACTGTTAGAAATAAAGCATTAAAAAAGTCTTCACTACTCTTGATAGGTCCTAAAGGATTGCTGTGGTAGTTGGTACCATACATTTAAATTTACTAGCCTGCTATCGGAAGGTGTGATGAGATTTCCAGCAGAATTCTAATCACTTAACCTTTCCCATTGCATTAAGATCAGCTGCCAGGGGCTTCCTTTCTTAATGATTAACAAAAACCTCCATTGTTTCCACATTTTCTTTACCTTTTAAACTCCAGTATATATCTAGAACAGTTTTCTATAACTGGGAATTCATAGTCCCATGTTAAGACCTTAAATTATTTGCCTAAATGCACAATTATAAAAATCAGAATGACTGTGGATTAACCTATTATTCTGTGCTATCTTTGGTAGGATTTAATGTTGGGGTTTCTAGATGAAGAAAGTTTAATTTTCTCAATTATAAATAAATGAAGAATTTTCCTGTACAGTCAATAAATATATGGGTTGTTGACTTTGAAAACACATGTTTCAAACCTGACCTCTCCTATGAAGACAGGCTAAGAGAGTTGGGGTGGTTCAGCCTGGAGAAGAGAAGGCTCTGGGGAGACCTTTTAGAAGCCTTCCAGTACTTAAAGGGAGCCTACAGGAAAGATAGGGGGGACTCTTTATCAGGGAGTGTAATGATAGGACAAGGAGTAACGGTTTCAAACTGAAAGATGGTAGATCTTGTTGCCCAGGGAAGTTGTGGATGCCCCATCCCTGGAACTGTTCAAGGCCAGGCTGGATGGGGCTTTGAGTAACTTGGTCTAGTGGGAGGTGATCCTGACCAGGGCAGGGGCGTTGGAACTAGGTGATCTTCAAGGTCCCTTCCAACTCTAACTATTCTACGATTATATTTTTTTTATTCTTTCCAGCTCTGTTCTAAAAAATATATATTTAACTCCCATTTACAAATACAAAGTAAATAAACATCATTGTGTAGTTATTAAATTAATTAAAAAATGAAAACTGAAGGATAGAAATGGTAGCATTCTTTTATGGTAGCATAGTGAAGGGTGGCAGACTAGGAATAGAAATCACCAATTCCCACTCTAAGTCCTTTTCCTCAGTTGCAAAGAAATCTTAAGATACAGTTTTTACTTATCATTCGAGCACTGTCTTATGGTACATAAGGTGTCCCTTATGGCCAACAGCTTTCTCATACTATTCTTTTTCTCTCTATCAGAAAGCTCCTGAAATTTTGCATTGAAATGTACTGTGTTCATACTCTTAATTTTCTCTAATTTAAAGAGATGTGTATAACATATATTCTAGGGAAAGTAAGGTCAAATATATGCATTTTGAACTTGCTGCTGGAAGTGCTGGTTCTCTTTGATTTCCGTGTATGTCATTCATCAGGTTTTTGGACATCTCTCGAGGAAATTTTATGTCCTGTACAAATGGCTTTATGGTTATTGTCCACTTCTCTTATTCCTCAGTGTTGAATGTCCTATTTTGAACTACTTTGCCGTCTTCTAGAGAAACTGCTAATGAACACAGGAGGAGAAAACATATTGTTATAACACTGAGCATGAAAATTCAATAAATAAAGGTAATTAAGATGAAATTTCCTACTGTCTGCTTAAAATTTCTATTACACACGTGAAGTTAAATAGCATTTCACTACCTGAACATCTGCTTTATAAACCTCTGACCGAGACTGAAAAAAAAGAGAAAATCAAACACTAGGCATGATTAAAAGCAAGGTGTTTTTCTTTTCTTACCTATTCTAATTGCAAGTACCTCTCTTTCTCCCACCATTGTGTTTTTCCTCTATAATTTCTTGTTTTAAGAAAAACTTACTCCGGAAACACAAAAGAGGACCATTTCATAGGTGACTTCAACAGACTGCCAAATTAAAAATTCAGAAAACACTTCTCATTGAACAGGCTTTCTGTTTGCACAGGCCTTCCATTTCAGATTCAAATTCCTCAGTGTTAGTTAGGTAATAATGTTAGGTGAATGGCAGTTAACTAAGACTGACTTTAAAAAGTTTTAAATATAGAGGAGAATTTGAGGTCTTGAACAGATGACTGATTTTGCCAGCAACTCAGGCATTATTTTGAAGTTATTGCTCCATTCACCCATAGCCTTCTGGATTTAAAAGTTTTTTTCAAGAGACTGACTGGCTGAAGTAAATACATTAAATACTGTGGTTTGATGTCAGTAATGCTTTTGGAATGGAGGGGAAGATTTCCGGGAAAGTCTTTAAAAAATATATGTTAAAATGTTCTTTCTAAACATCTTAATAAAAATTTCAAATGTGATTCTATGATGCCAACAACATTTTGCATTCAATTAATTTTCAAGCTGTTTGTAAAAAAAAATAAAATCTACTTTTAAGTGTCCTGTATGGGATATTGTTACTTTTATTCCTCCTTTTATGTTTAACTGCAGCATTTATGTTTCTGCTTGATGGTATATGGTCAGCTAAATTCACATACATCTTTTTAGCTGGTTAAAAATCTTATTAAAGCTTATTCAGCTTATTAAAAACTCAAGTACGCTTTTAACATAGTACTGTTTGAAACTTCAGTAATGAACACGCTGGTCACGATAGGACTAGGAAGTGGCTTTGGGGAAAAAAGGGGGAAAATTGTTGCATATATTGTTTGACTTCAATGTTGTATTTTTGAAACAGTCCTTTTCCAGTTTTGCCTGTTTTCAGAAGGTTTGCATGACATACAAATGTCACTCTCTTTCAAGAATAACAATACCTACACAAAGCTGTTACATATCAGTTTAGCTTCACTGATAATTTAATACTGGTGTAATTGTAAACATTTCTTCTGTAGATGTGTCCTGACATTGCTTGCGTTTTCAGCTTTACATTAAACCCAAAAATCTAATGAGATATGTAAGATGAAAGTTCTTGGCAGGATTTGGGAATTTTTGCCTTTTCCACAGAGAAGTCATATCTTTGGAGCCTACTTGCCCACTCCAAGAAAGAAAATCAGTTTGATGACCTGATGGTTGATGTGCAAGGGGAATTTATTTCTTGATATATATCTACTTCTGCATATGTTCTTGAGGAAATTAGATTTACAATGAAAATAAAAAAATAAACATATCTTGCAAAACAAGTGTTACTGAGCACCAAAGAAGAGTGGCTTTTTGCTATTTTTTCACTTGTATTACAGATTTAATGATCTCTTCTGGCCTTAGATGTACATACTGATGTCTACAAAAATGCTTTTAAAAAAACTTGATTTCTTTAGTTTAAATATCTTCAAAATGATTTTAAAGTCCTACCACAAAAAAAAAAAAAGAATGACAGAACAAGAACACAGATATACTTGTCCTGTGGCTAGAACTGCATTTATTAAAACCAGCAGAATATCTTGTCTCATAAGAAAACTTAAATTAGTAAACTCTTAAAGCTTGTAAGTTTTTCATTTGTTGTTCAAAGATTTTACACTTTCTAGAGAAACTAAACAAATCCATTCTCAGGCATGCTATGAAGAAGTACATGAGGGAAGAATGCTTTAAGGTTATGCAAGGATCCATTAAAAGGTATAAATGCTTGCAAATGAGATACAGAAGAGCTAGTCAAATGAAGTTTCATTTGGACTATTATTTTAAGAGGCACACAGGAAAAAAGGAAACTTGAAAGGATGTGGGAAATGGTGCACAGGTTGAGAAGGATCATTGACAAGAAAACAGACGAAACTTCTAATTTATGAATATTCTGCCTGCCCCTCCACAAGATCTGAAAATATAACTGGTTGCCACAAATACATGCCCTTGTGCTATTTATGATATGAATGTGTGGTTTATATGTCTGATCTATGAGTTTCTGCAAAGAATATGCCCTCAGCACACAATTTGCCTCTTTTTATTGTTCAGGTTACAGCCATCTGTGCTGTAAACTTTGGAGGTTTGTGATTCTGTTCACTGTGCTCCAGCCTCCAGAATAATCCTTTCAAAAGGACCTGAATATGTTCTTTAATTTGTACTAAAGCAGCAGCTTCAGCCTGTTTTCTTGGGATATTTTCGATGCTTCTCTGTTTGACTTCCCGGCTTTACAAAACAGCAGAATTAAAGAGTTCTGCCAATTTTGCAATAGGCGTTTGTTGCTGTCAAATGATGAGACCTTCATTTTGTGAAATGGCTTCCTTGGACACCAGCTTTTGCAGAAAAAGACACCTACTTTATTCCTCTGTAAACCTGGTCCTTTACATGAGTGTCAGAAAGCCCATACTGATGAAATCAGAGGCCTCATTGTAATATGATCTGTAATAAATATAGGTTAAAAATGATGGATGTTTCTATCTTGACAGGACAAGAGGTAATGGTCACAAACTTGAGCACAGGAAGCTCCACCTAAACATGAGGAGGAACTTCTTTGCCTTGAGGGTGGCAGAGCACTGGAACAGGCTGCCCAGGGAGGGGGTGGAGTCTCCGTCTCTGGAGACATTCATAACCCGCCTGGACGTGTTCCTGTGTAACCTGCTCTAAGGTGGCCCTGCTCTGGCAGGGGGGTTGGACTAGGTGATCTCCAGAGGTCCCTTCCAACCCTATGATTCTGTGATTCTGTGATCTCTGGGCAAAGCAACGGAGTAAGTACTTATGACTCCTTTCAGGTGGTAGGGCATATTTCTTTTTTTTTTTTAGTAATGATTCTAAGACAATGGAGTTATTTGCTCTGTATCAGTCTTATGAAATCTCTCTGTTGTATCCTTAATGGTGAGTGTAAGTGCATCATACATATAATATTTCTCAATAGTCACAGAAGCCCTGCACAAAGACAATAATTTGAGAATACTTTTTGTGTTGTAGAAAGCCTATTTTGGAATTCTACAGTCTGTAAGCTCACCCCTGCTAATAGTACTGAATCTATGCCTTTATGTTAGTAAACTAGTTAAAATGCAAATAAAGGTAGGAGCAACCACGTGGCCTGTTAAACAGAATTTTTCTTTTAAACACATGGGGTTTTTTTACCATAAGTGCCACTAAAAGCAAAAAAGCGAGCAAAATAGAGGAGGTTGTTCTCCATCCTGATGAAGTAATCTAGAGCACTTGTAACTCGGGAATTTGTTTAAAAAGTACTCTTACTCAACACCTACACTTTTCCAAGGAGATGCCAGCAAAATTTGACTATTTTTCTCAAGATTCTTCTGCTTATTGTACTTTTGTCCTAAGATTTCAAGATCACAATTTCATATCTTCTATCTCCATTTTATAGCTGTTGTAGAAAGTTTAATCACCTCCTTATTAAAATTAGATAAACAGTTTTGTAACTTGTGGCATTCATACAATTTGGAAATTTTTTTTTAAAGAGGTATTCATTTCCTATAGTCATGGATACTCCTCAGCAAATGCTTGACACCCTATTTACTTTGTCTTCTTTGTGATAAAATTCCTTCTTGAAACAAAGCAAAGCAGTTTTGTTTGTTACAAAGTGCACTATTATACATGATACCCCTGTAACTAGTACGGAAAAAAGAAAGCTTTAAATAGCCATTTTCTGCTCTGGAGAAAACTGTTATTCTATGAATAAACTTTAAAAAAAAAATCAGAACCCTGCTATATGTGTAGTTTTAACACAAGAGGAAGACTGCGTGTAAAGTTTAAATTGTTGAAGAATTACTTGTTGCTGTAAGTGCTCAGCACTTTAAAATTTGTACAGTATGTTTATTTTTTCTCTACTTCTAACAAAGTTCTGCATGCAGAATTTTTCAGATTTGTAGACAGATACCTCATTTTGAAGATAATTTATATTTGCAGTAAAGGTAAAGTACCCTGTTGTATAACAGCAGATTTAAGTGATTTAGAAAAATGTAATATGATGCCACAGCTGTCACATCTCTAAACAGCTTCTATGACACATAATAAATGACTTCTACTATTTTTAAAGTCAAAATAATTATACGCCTGAGAAAATGGCCTGTGGTAAACAAACTTCTATGGCATAAGGAGAAAAGCAGATGTCTAGTTAGAAAATTAAAATTTCATAATACCTAGTATGCTAGATAGTCACAATTCTGTCTTCACCGCTTCACCAGAAAATTATAATGTACTTATCTTAAGATCTTTTTTCATAGATTTATGAGTCAATGTATTTTTCCTAGGAAGGCTCAAATAAGTTCATGGAAAGGGAAAAAATATTTTTCACTTTTTCCTTAATAATTTGTATTTATGATTCACTTGTGATCAAAATGTCTGCATCTCCTATTTGATATCTATGTTTTACTGAATCATGCGTAGATCCTAACCAGCAAGATATTAAAAAGTACTGTGGTCATCACCTCTAGATTCATGTTTAAAGTTCAACTTTCTTGAGAGTACTTCTGTAATAAAACAATAGAAATCATATTTTTTTATCTTTTTTCCCCTGCTATTCCTTTCCTGAGTAAGAAACCTTGCTCGGAATAGCTGCTTTTTAATAGCTAACAACTAAGAGCCTAAGTAACCAATTATCAGAGATTAGGACTGACAGAGACAGGTAAACCAAGACCAGGAGATCTATTTGTGAATTTGCTTTATTTGCTAGAGGTCTAATTATAATTGAAGATAGACACAGCTTTAGTAGCTACAGGGGTTTTGTAACATTTTTAAAGTAATTACTTCTTTGAAACAAATGTGCATGAGTGGAATTTGTGCTACTGCAAGGTCTTTCTTCATTAATGTATCTACTTTATTCTACAAGGATTTCTTATCTGTTCACAAGATTGATTTGAAGACATCTGCTTAAACACTTTGCTCAAGAGTGAAGACAAACATTCACTTAAAGCTGTTTGGAGAACTAACTTAAGTTTCGCAAATTTAATATACAGGAGTTGTTAGAGGAAAATGTTTCTTTTTTTCCCTTTTTGTTTTTTTTTTTGACAAAATGCAATGACAAAGAATCTTTATATAAAAAAGTCATGTTGGGACATGCTTTGGTGTTTACAGCAGGAATATTATCTCCTTGATAGGGTATCTATATTGACCTGACCCTTATAGAACTATGAGATGCAGATTTTATTATTTGGTGGAAGGCAGATCCCTTTTTGTAGATGTTTTTGACTTTCTCTTAGATGTGTTGAGTGCAGAATTTCCGATTCTTACAAGACCACACAGGGCTGTGGAGCTGGATCTGTTCTTCTTCCACTGAGGTCTCATGGGTTGAGGGTGTAGGTATCAATGACTGTATATTATGCACAGATGCACTGGCCGATATTAAAAGACCTGAAGAGGTGTGTTGAAGCTTTTATAAGAGATATGCACAATTTTAAATACTATGTCAGAAAACGTTTCCAAGGGTATGGGACTTACTCAAACCCAGGTAAAGGGAATAGCACTCTGAGAGCAAATTTTATTATACATGAAATAACTGCATCTGACACAAAGAAACTGCACCTCTAACAGAACTTAAAACCAGGCGAGTTTTACTTCTGATCTGGCTTGCCTTTTCCTTCCTTGCAGATAAATCCCTATTTATTTATTTATTTATTTACATATTGAAGGCCACAAAGATCCATCACTGAAACACTGAATGATCGCTGCAAAAATTGTCAAGAACATTCCCAGATACAGGTTTCTTTGGGTGAT
Source organism: Rhinoptilus africanus (assembly GCA_013400135.1). NCBI lineage: Eukaryota > Metazoa > Chordata > Aves > Charadriiformes > Glareolidae > Rhinoptilus > Rhinoptilus africanus. Next base: position 22,860 of record VXBO01009887.1, read on the forward strand.
GACATCATGTAGGTGTTGTTACGATCACATACTATTTACAGCTGTTATGATTTAACACTGATAGGCAGGTAAGCACCACACAGCCAGTCCCTGAGCAGTGGCAGCCCTGACGAGGCACCACCGCCTCTGCCCCCCTGTTTAGCATATTCCTTTGGTCAGTTGGGGTCAGCTGTCCTGGCTGTGTCTCCTCCCAACTTCTTGTCCACCCCCAGCCTACTCAGTGGCAGAGCGGTGTGAGGAGAAAAGGCCTTGACTCCGTGTAAGCACCGCTCAGCAGTAACTAAAACACCCCTGTTATCAACACGGTTTTCATCATAAACTCAAAACATAGCCCATACAAACTACTGTGAAGAAAATTAATTCTATCTCAGCCAAGATCAGTACACCAGAGTTTCCTTTAGATGCACTTTCTTATGTTTCAGGGTTTGTTTTGGTTGTTTGTTTTTGTGTTTTGGTTTTGTTTTGGGTTTTTTTTTGCAGAAAATAGCTATGAACTTACACAGAGAACAAACAGAAGCTTTACAAAGGGGATTTCTAAATACAAATATTTTATTTTTTGAATGCTCAAGAAGTAGTGGATATGCAGAAATATTAGGGCCCTGGGAGCAATGTCCCTTTTCAGTCCTCACCATTTCCCAGAATCTGCACAAGCAACTCAGCTGCATTTCAGATGCAAATCTGTAAAATTTGTCTTATTTGGATTTTTCGTGCTTAGTGTTTTGATTCTCCAAATCAGTTGGACTTCCAGACACTCTGTCAGGTAATTCAGGAAGCAGTTGCAAAGCTCAGTTACTCAGGCAAAGTACCAGCTTACTCTTAGCTTAATTAAAAATAAGTGAGTTTAAAAACCTGAGTAGTTCAAAATAGTCCTTTGATATACTTCTTCCCTGAAACCTTAATAACACCTTTCACACCTTTTCATTTCCTACAAACCCCAAGAATTTCAGTGCACGATGAGTGACAGAATTAAGTTTTATTCCAAAACGGAGAGTCAATGAGACCTGTGAAAGCACACTATAACATCTCTCTCTCTTACCAAAAATGTCAAAGCTATTACAGGCTCATGCAGTGGCAGCGTTTAAAGGTACTTCTAATTCTCTAAATCAGTTCTGGATGAAATCACTTTTAGATTAGGATGTCACATATGTGTGACAGAGCATTACTCTGATGGTGATTAGTCCCGATAATCCTGATCTCTAATGTGAGGGAGGGCAACTGGACCCACTGGCCAGGGAAAGGCACTGACATTTAGCCATTGGAGTGGTCAGAGGCAACAGGGTTCCCATTTGACTAGATGGCACCATTCCTGTTCTATGCCCACTCCAATTAGAAATCACTTTTAATTTCACAATGCTCACCAAATTTATTAGAATTAAAAAGGTTCATGATATTATGGCTTGTGTTCTTAGTACTTGAATTCAAATCAACAGTGACATTAATGAAGCTTGGCTTTCTAACAAATTACATGTCATCCATCTTCCCCCATTTTCCAGATCCCATCAGGAAAAGCCCCTCTTTGTCTTCTGTCCCTTATTTTTCTGCTACCCTCAAATCCCCTGTTGAAATAAATTACCCTATATGTGACCAATTTTGGCTTCATTCTCTTGGTATCAACTACTCTAAACAGTTAGCAGAACTTCAGCATATATACATGTGGATAAAATTTTCCTAAAAAACTTGAAACAAATGGAACCAAAAGACTGAGATGACTCTACTGAATAGTCTCATAAACTTGTTATTTTCTTTTTCAATATTGCTTTAGCATTTCTGAATTTGTTTTCATCTCTTGTATTTTACGAAATGAGCATTTTTAATTACGATTTTTCCTTTTTATTAGTGTTGTTGGAAACATTAGCTAGAAGCATACTGAGTAGTAGAACTGATCATGAAAAAAGGAACTACAAAGAGCTTCAAGTTCATTTCAAAACTTAATACCAAAGTAAGGGAGTTTGCTGAGTTGTAAAAATGTAGGAAGTATTTGTGGGGAAAGTAAACTGCCCTGGGAAACCACTTTAGGTTCTTAAAAAATGTGGGAAAATTCAAACTGGGAATTCAAATTAAGTTCTGTTATTCAAACAGGCTTCAAATGCAGACACAAGATCCTGGGAGTGTGTGGTCAAGAAACACCATTCATCTGAACACAGAAACCCCCAAAATAGCAAAAGATGCTTTTGCAGTCCAATGACTGCTTTTTGAAAAATCAGATCGAAAAAAATAACAGAAATATGGCAGTAGGATAGATTAAATGTAATGTTGCCTTAATAACTTTTAAACCTGATTCTCATTACTCAAATTAAAATTTAATAAATATTTTAGAACAAATCTTGATATGTAGCAGAAATTTTCTTAAAGCAGACATTTAATACATATATTTATAAATATTAAGATTGCCTGAATAGTAAGTTTATATTGAATGTTTATTAATTTTTTTAGCCACCCACTCCCTCATCACATGCAGCACCTCTCAATCTTTCTTTTCATCATGTTTGCCTCCATGACAGACATACACAGGCTCTGTTAGTTTTTGTCATTAAATGAAAATGGTTGTATTTGCTGAAGCAGAGTTTAGCCAGTGATATTTATCTTATACTACTGAAACTCATTCAAAACTCCATGTACCATTAGTTCCGCAGCTTTGTGTATAGACAGAAATTCTTATACACAGTAGAAGGGCTACGTTTTGGAACCTTTCAACAGTAGACGTTAAGAGCAGACAATATTCACATTTTTACTCTCTATTCTGCAAATAATGCCTAAGAATAATCTTCAAGGCTGATCCTGACTATAGCATTTTAAATAAATAAGTAAATAAATAGCCCACGGGAAAAAAAGGATAAGGAGAGTGTTTGAAGGTTATGATTACCTGATGTCTTTGGGTAAAGGAAGATATTTACTTTCTTTTTAGATTATTGCAGGAGAGATCTATCATGACCCTGTATAAACCACAGGCTTGCTGAGAATGAAGGGCTAATGTATCATAATATAATGAAACACGTAGTAGTGATATAAGATTAGAGAATGATCATTAAAGTCTTTGCAACATTATTACTTTTGTTTGTGTCTGTATCTTCATGATCTTCCTGGTTGTTTGCTTTGTTTTGTTCTGTTTTTAAATGCTATATCCTTACAACATTAGGAATGTTCATTGCACAATCACAAGATAGACGTTTATCAATCATCCCTTATGAAATGTTATGTCATTATGTTCTGATTTACATAATGACAAGTTAAAGAAATTACAAACTCTGCCTAATTTATAGTCTTGTTTTGATACCAGCTGGTACTGGAAGAAAGGCTATTACATCAATTTTGTCAATATTTGAAGTTTTCAGGAAATCAAACCCATGTTTTCCTGTTGCTCAAACTTTTAAAACCATCATCCTGACTTCAACCTTCTGTGAAGCATTGCACAAATTGTACTATTAAGTCTGTTTAAACGTTATATTCTGCTCTCTTTTCTTTCTATACTATAGGACTGTATATTTCTGTTGCAGGTTGACTCTAACTGGATGCCAGGTGCCCCACACAGCCACTGTATCACAGCCCTCTTCAGCTGGACAGGGGAGAGAAAATATAATGAAAGGCTTGCATTTTGAGCTAAGGGCAGGGAGAAATCACTCACCAGTTACCATCATAGGCAAAACTGAGTCAACTTGGGGGAATTAGTTTAATTTATTACCAATCAAATCAGAGTAGAATAACGAGAAATAAAATCAAATCTTAAAACACCTTCTCCCCACTGCTCCCTTCTTCCCAGGCTCAACTTCACTCCTGATTTTCTCTGCCTTCTCCCGTCAAGCAGTGCAGGGGGATGAGGTGTGGGGGTTGTGGTCAGTTCATCACACATTGTCTCTCCTACTGCTTCTTCCTCAGCAGGAGGACTCCTCACACTCTTCCTCTGTTCCAGTGTGGGGTCCCTTCCACAAAAGACAGTTCTCCACAAACTTCTCCAACGTGGGTCCTTCTCACGGGCTCAAGTTCTTCATGAACTGCTCCAGCATGAGTCCCTTTCATGGGATGGAGTTCTTCAGGAACAGATTGCTTCAGTATGGGTCCCCCATGAGCTTACAACTCCTGCCAGCAAACTTGCTCCAGCATGGACTTCTCTCTCCAGTGGTCCACGCGTCCTGCTAGGAGCCTGCTCTAGCATGGGCTTCCCATCGGATCACAGCCTCCTTTGGGCATCCACCTGCTCTGGTGTGAGGTCCTCCATGGACTGCAGGTGGATATCTGCTCCATCACTAATCTCCACAGGCTGCAGGGGGACAGCCTGTCTCACCATGGTCTTCACCAGCGGCTGCTGGGGAATCTCTACTGCATAGAAACTTCCCCCTCTTCTTAAATACATCATCCTAGAGGCACTGCCACCATTACTGATGGGCTCGGCCTTGGCCAGTGTCAGGTCCGTCTTGGAGCCGGCTGGCATTGGCTGTATTAGACATGGGGGAAGGTTCTGGCAGCTTCTCACAGAAGCGACCCCTGTTGCTCCCTCCAATACCAAAACCTTGCCATGCAAACCCAATACGGTTTCCTACCATTAAGTTATTATAAGTTTCCATTAAATGCATGTTCTGTGCTTGGAAATTGTCAGTTGTTCACATAGGATCTAACAAACGGATCATTGAACTTGTGCTTGTTATTAAACTATAAATAACTGGACAGTTTAAAGAAGTTTGTAATTCAAACCCGTATAAAATTAAATGAAAAAAAAAAAAAAAAACCAGCATAGATTCCTCATGCTTCTTTTTCTACCTGGAGGATTTTGGTTTACAGTGACTCTCCAACAAATTGTGAGCTTTGAAAAGGAAGATATCTTGCATTTGAATTTTAGAGGCCTGTGTAGTTTACTTTGATAACTGTTTCTCTTTTCCTTCCCTTTGCTCTTTAGTTGGAATTGCTCACTGTGAAAAGCATCTTACTCCCTGGCTGCAAGAGAGCTATACTATTTCCTGGCCTTTTAGTCAATCATCTCCCATTCAGGGGAATCAGTGCTATTAAGTACTGCTCTGATGCTTTGACATTCAACTCTAAAATTATGCACTTTTTTGTTGTTTTGTGGGGGTTTCTTTGGTTGTGTTTTTTTTTTTTTCTAACCCTCGCTGATTTTGTAGTTCTTGACCTGATGGTAGATTGGGCTATGAAAGCTAGTGTTAAAAATTATTAAAGTGTGTTAGACATGGTAGGATAAGTAGTAGTTATGGGATGAATATTGGAGGAGGTAAATCTAATCCTGTGGGGTAGGAGCTGAAACAAAAAATTAACATAACTGTAAATATATTCACGGGAATATATTCATTCCTTCCTTAGGCTGAGGTAATCTGGCATTTGTGACCGCCTTTTTTCAGGGACCCATTATAGTTTGAATTTCAGTGGTGCACGCTCTGGGATGCAGACCAGCTAGTAAGTGTATTTAATTTGTAACAATATTGAATATAAACAATGCATTTCTCCTACTTGGTCTCTCTCTTTGAGCATATTACAAATACTCCAGAGGAAGTGGTTTTTCAAAATTTGTTGTCTGTGGTGCAATAGTCTCAAAACTATAGAAGTAAAATGCAATATTTTTCTGCATTGAAAGTCTACTTTCCTTGAACTTTTTTAAGAAAATCTAACACATTTGAAAAGGAAAAAAATCTTATATAGGTCTCTTCTGATCTGTTCAGAGGGCAGTATAAAATTAAGTGAAGTTTTGATAAAGTTCAGGTGGATGTGAATTTTTTTTTGCATTATCACCAATATCTTTTATTACTTTTCATATCAAACCTTTTCTAACCACAGCTCTAATTGGTGATTTTTCATAGCAATGCATGGAATGTTACGGAATTTACCTCTTACTCAATGCAAAAGCTTGCTCCCAAAATGAATACAGTTAAAACTCTTCCTTCATACTAGAAAGTTCACAGCAGTTATCATGACTCTTTTTACTGACTTAATGAATTTAATCTGTCTATAAAGATGATGATGACTTTAGTGGACATTTATTCCTTAAGCATTTTGCCAAACCCTCCAAACCTAGGTCAAAACCTGCAGGCCATAAGACTCAGTCATAATCTACCATATCCTTAGGATTGTGCAAGTAGGAACCTACTGAACACAGTCGCTACCGAAAGTAAAATATTTCTTTTATAAGGTCATGTGTCTTCCACTTAAAATCAATTTAGTGAAATGTATATTACACTTCACTGTTAGATGGTCTTTGTAACATTTTAATGCCTGAGGAAGCCACAAAACTTTCTGCTTTGTCTCTTTATCTCTCATGAACGAATTAATGAATTTACTGCGATTTTTCTNTTTATTTTTTTTTTCTTTTTTTTTTTTTTTTTTTTTTAATACGTATAGCTTAAGGCTCACCTTGTGTCCAAGTCGCTAGAGTAAGACTCCAATATGTATACATGTAACGGTGCAAAATGATCTGCCAAAATACACTATTTATAATGGGAGTTTCAGTGGACATGTTTCTTAGTAAAAAAAAAAAAAAAA
>VXBO01009887.1:29344-64880 GCA_013400135.1 Rhinoptilus africanus
AAAAGAAGAAACAAACCCCCCATTCTTTACATCTTTAAGAAACACTGATGATCTCTGTTTAGATTCCAACCCATTACGTACATTCCCTGGCAACTTCTTTGTCTTGCTAAAACAGTTGCAAAAAACCATAGCTACAGATGCTGGAGAAAAAGGACAAGAGCAGCCTTTGCAGCTTAAACACCTTTGGTTTTTTCCCTCCTCCCTGCTAATGTATCCTCAAACTATGTCAAGCCCTTGTTAAGGAAGTTGAACTTGAAATAAATTTATTCCAAAGCCATACGACGCTGTTGATCCTTTTTGCTTGCCAGTATTGCTTCAAATGTGCAAATACAAGATATTTTCTGAATTGAATCCAGAGACCTGGCATATGGTTTGTAGAACCTCTCATTTTCACTGCTAATACAAATAAATTCTTGCATAGTGAGTAATAGGCACCTTTAAGTTTCACATGAGCAAATAAACGCTTTTAGTTCTCATCTTTAAACTTTACAAGTGTTTTCTATGGTCCTATGAACTTTATAATAATTTTCAGCATGCTACCTTTATTCACCATGATTCATTTACCCAGGCAATTGTGTTTGTAATGAGCCTCTGTTTATGTATTTCCTGTAAACATAGAAATCAGTTTCTCATAATATTTATGCAAAATATTCCCAGCATCCACACATCAAGACACATCAGTGAATTGCCTCTTTCTCCTGTTACAGGGTTTTCAGCTACATTTGTTGGAAATACTGTGCAGTTTATCACCTGCTATGCAGGATCACCACGTAGTAGATATAAGAAACCACTTATTTTCCCACTGTGGATCTTTTTTTTTGGATTAGTATATTGAATTTCACACTATAGAAGAACATTGATTTTTTTTTCTTCCTTTTTTTCTTTAACTCAAGTTCTGAAATAAGTGGAAAAATTGGATGTTCTGGTTTAAACTGTTCAAGGACCTATAAATAAAGGGGGATACTTACAGCAGGAAATCAGAGGATATTTTTTAATGAATTCTGTCCAGATCACTGTTATAAGTCAACAACAACAAAAAAAACCCCTATATAGGACAAAGCTTTTTTACCTTTTTCACAAAATTTTTCTGCTATTACCTTGAATGAGATATGTGAATAGGATTTGAACTATTGTTTGTATGTGTGGATGTTTTTTTGGTTTTTATTTGGTTGGTTGGTTGATTAGTTTTGCTTTAACTGATCATGTTCATCATCAGTTGAAATCTCCTTGTCTAACAGATCTAGGAAGTCACTAAACCCTGTTTTCCTGGACTGGGCAGCAAAAGAAAAGCAGTTTAGATCCTAAACAGTTCCCGATACACCTGCCAGAGGAAGACCGTGGTCAGGCTCCTACTTACTGTAGATAACATTTTAATGGAAAACAGATGCTGTATCAGACCACCCAGCACTGCAGATTGAACCTGTTTCCTTTCCCTTTACAAGGCAGTAAGAATATACTGGAGTTGACATTTTGAAAAAAAAAATTCTCCTTTCTTTGCTCAGGAATATATGAGGATATGTTTCGATTTTGGAGAAGGGAAAGCTTGTTTCATCCATAGGTTCTATGAGATAGGAAAACCAAACTTGAATATTCTTTCTTAGTGTCCAGAGAGAATATTCTTTGGATGAATTTTGGGTTTCTTAGTCTAGATAGGCTTTAGCTTTTATGAGAGTAGGATAAGAAAGTTTATTACAGTCTATTTAATTTTCTGCATAAAGTAGTATTTTGGATTGTTTCTTTTTCGTCTTCCTGATGGCAGAGGAAAACCAGTTCACAGAGGAAAAAAATGTTTTTACTTAACTTAAGAACTTAATTTATTGTTACTTCATGTTAGGAAAATTATATAACTTGCACTATCCAAAGGCCTACAAAACGCAAAATGGGCAGAGAGAAAAAGAAAATGTCCTGCTGAAGCCAAATCACTTGCAGTACCATGAGCAAATCTTCACATGCAGATTACTTGTCTCAAGCTGCTTCTCCTACCCATCTTGTTCTCTTAAGGAAAAATATGTTGAAGCTATGATTTTTTGGTGTCCTCATTCTCTCCTCTGCTCTTGTATTTGCATGGACTGGATCCTTATTAAGCCATTAAAACTACTGAAACAGGAGTCTTTAAGGGCTTTTGAACCTCAACCCACATTATGTTCTTTTCAGTCCTTGTTGGATTTTCATGATTTCACTTAAGGCCAGGTTTCCTGCCTTACTTTTGCTAGTGTGTTTTGCCCTGCTCGCTTGGCTAGACACATGTTGCCTTAAGTAAACAGCTCACAGGCTGTTCTTCAGTTAAACCTGTTTTAGGTTTAGGCTGACCTAAACAAAATGAGAGCACAGGAGAGGTATGACACTAGGATCGATACTCTGCCTAATGGTCAAAAACTTTCCCTTCTCCTTCAAGAGACAATCCTGTTTTCTACCTTCCCTTGGGTTATTTTATTCTGGTTTGTGCACTTGGATGCATCCTTTTATTTATGATGGGATGTGTCTACTTCAGTACTGTTCTGTTTCTTTTGTTACTTAGGCTTTGATCATGTAAGAAAGAAGTACAGTTCTGTAGCTGTACCTGCAAGGTACCAGATGGACTCCTTGTGCAGAACTGCTTGTTAGCCCTGCATTCTGGGTTGTTGGAAAAATTGTCCATATTTATCATGTTTATTTTAGAATCTCACAGAAAAGTATTGTCCATTTTCTTTGTGTATTTTTTAACGTGTAACTTGTTCTAATTTAAGCCTGAACTTCTCCAAATGAAACATGTTAAGAATTCAGGGTCCAACTTTAATAAAAGATATTTTTTTTGGTGAGGAAAATACCAATTTGGAGACACTGAAATATTTTTCTCAAAAAAAATATTTATTAATTAATTTCAGAAAAAAACATTCTGAAAATAACATTTTGAATTTTTATAATTTCTGTGTATTGCGTTTTCTACTGAAAATAGCATTTTTCTTCAGTAAAAAAGAAACTTAAATATCTTCAGATCTTAAAATTAATGTGTGGGTAATACTAATTACAACCTTCTACAGTCAGTTCCTTTCAGTTTGGTTGGGGTTTTTTTTCTTGTTCTCTGTTTTCCTTTTTTCCTATTAGGTTGTTTCCTTTCACTCCTTGTGTGTGTGTATTTGATTTGACTGGAATTTCTAGTGAGCAAAGAAATTCCTCACTTGCCCAGTTTTGCCTAGGACTGGAAGAGATGTTGAGGACTGTAAATTCTCTTGCTAACGTAAGATGTTACATCATATAATAATGAAAATATCCTGTGCTAAGGATCATCCCTTAAGACAAATTTACCTATTTTTGTGACCACTCAAAAACTATTGCTGCTGGAGAACTCATATTCCAGGTGATTTTAAGGTTAAAGTTGGTCAAAGTGTGCAATTTACATGAAGATTGTAAAATATTATTCAAGTTCTGTTATTTTTTTTTACTGCCTCATCATATTTTCAATACTCAGGAGACCAGAAATATTTTCTTTAGCCACTGGATGGCTTGGAGTAATTTTAATGTATTCATTACATCATTGTATTTTTACTGGAGTTTTTCCATTGTATTTAATTCCTTAGTTTTTATTTTATTTCTCTCTCTTCTGTGATACGTGCACTTTAATTTTGTTCTCCTCTTTCAGTTATTACACCTCTATGGCACTACTCTGTCTTTGGCCAGGCTAATTCAGGTATGTTTCTGGAGATGCTCACACTTAGCATCTTGCAGCGTCTTTTGTCCCCCTTTTTCTTTGGGGGAGGTTTTTGTTGTATTAATGTTTTTCTTTTGACCTTCATTCATAGTAGTTCTCATGCCCTGTGTTTTGCTGAAACACTCACCATGGAGCATTATATATTTACTGATCAGACTAGAATAGATTTGAAGAGTTTATCCTGAAAGTTAACCGGAAAACTTTAGACTGAGGAAGGGACAGCTATTCTGTTTATTGTAGTCTCTGTAGCACAAAGTATCAGCTCTGAAAAGCTTACAGGTGATGTCACTTCTGGAACTGTGACTGATGGAAAATACTGTCGTGTTCCTGGCACTGCATCCTCTTCAAAGGATATCTCAGCACAATTAAGACAAAATCAGTATTAGTGGAATAAAAATTTGCAGTGTAATGTAAAATGGTTGCACTTGTTGTCTGAATAGTGGTGGGATGTGTTTTGTGACACTTCCAAATCCCTCTTCAAGACTGAGAAAATACAGGAAAATTGCATCTAAGAGTAAATAAGGTAAGAATTTATCCATACTTTTGAGAAATTAATAACTCATCAGTCAGAAAATGACTCAGATTCCGAAAAGGTCAATATTATATTTTCAAACTTTGTCAATACTTTTCACTCAAGGAAAACAATCATAACTGTGTTACAATTAAAGATATTTTCAGTTTCTTTGTTGATACTTTCTGAAAGACAGAAAAGTTTACAAGCAGTATTTCCTCAATAGACAGCAACTCATCAAAGATTTCAAATGAGTTCTCAAAAAGTATGCATATTCAAAAAGTTTTTTCTACTGTTAATTTTATTCAATTTACTTTCTATGGGTTTAATTGTATAATGCTTTTTATTCGCAGCATTTATTTAACCTTACTATAGCTGTAAGGATTTCCTCTTCTCTAATAAAATAAATGAAGAATGAAGATATAAATACTCATCTAAAGTAATCTGAGCTAGTTGAGTGCCAAAATAGTGACACTTCATGAAGTTTTCTCCCTGTGCTGAGTACAGGATCTTTTTAATTAAGTTGGAAGTTTTCTGTAACAATTAAAAGATGACTGTTTACCATTCTGATGTCATATTGTCATTACTATCAAGAAAGTAATTTCTAGATGAGTATTCAAATATTGCAGATAAGACAATTTAGTTTGTGGATTAGACAGTGTGTAACATGCCCTGTGATTAGGAAGCCATGACACTGGTGTTAGATGATCTTCTTCCTCATAGAAATATGAGTAATTCATAAGTAATCATTAAAAGAACCAAATTTCTTAAAGTCTGTGATTTGATCTATGTTTCGCTATCTCAGGTTATTTTTTAAAAAATTCTAATTGCCATTTGTTCTGGTGCTATGACAATGGGAGAGAAAAAGATATACTCAATTAAGTGTTCTGACACCATTTGGATTAGGTTTAATTCTGTACAGTTAAAGCCTGAAGAATGGACTGCTCTGATCTTATTGATCTCACTGGTGATCTTTACATTCATCTTTGTTGTTGTAATGAAGATATTTACGAGTGCCTCTCTTTCTAGCTCATCAAATAACTCTTTCTGGCTTGCTCTTCCCTGCTACGTTGTATTGCTCAGTGTTGAAATGCTATGTGTATTCTGGCAAAGCAACATTCACAGTTGCAGCTCACTAGTCTTGTTATGCTGCAAGTTGTTTTAATGAAAGAAAAAAATGCTATTGTAAGGCAAAATGCTGCCTATATAGCCATAGTGTGTTGCACTATTGAACATTTCTCATCCTTGCTTTCTCCAAGGCAGAGCATCTGTAATGCAGTTTCTTACCCTGCCGGTGTTAAGGAAGGTGGTGCATGGTTGATCATGGGACAGAAAGCAATTGCTGCAGACCCTTGAGTCTTTGTGTCAGCTTCTTAAATTGATGTCAGGTAGCCTCTCTGACACGCTGTGTGCTCCTTACTGTAGCTGTTTGAACGGAATAAGATCTGTGGTTTTGCCACTCTGTTGTTGGTACACTCCACAGTTATATAAGCAAGATGTAGCTTTCCAAAGAAAAATTAATTGGGACTAAATAAACATCTTCCGGTGAGACAGCACTGAAATTAAAAAGCTCAGTCTTTCTCACTGCAATTACCTGTCTGTGCTTCAACTAAATATTTCTTTTTAAATTGCTATTTGAGTTCTTTAGGATGTCAATTGATTTTAAAATTGTAAGCCTTTTAGTTGCCTCATTGAGCTCCATGACACTAGAGTATTTCAGTATGCCTTATAACACCAACTTGCTAAAGGAATGCATGGTCCTTTAAGAAAGAAAGGCCTCAGATAATGTTTGAATCAGACTAAGGAAAAAGGATGATAGCTGAGTGACAATGTCCCCAATACTTTAACAGGAATAGCAACATTAAAGATCTCCTGAGTTGAGGGCTATCTAAAGTAAATGCACCATCTAGACATTATTCAGCCTGACTATATTAAGATGATATATTTTTCAAAATATTTTCATTGTTGTGACTTGCATACCAACAGAAAATAGCAGCAACATTAACGTAAACATTTTATACCATTGGTGGGAACTTGATGAGTGTCTTTTTCATATTTTATTTCCAGTTTTATTATGTTAGCATAACATTTTTCATCTCTGACCTAGAACACACTTTTTGAGGTGTTATTGTCTCTGTTTTAGACACGTGATATTAAAGACAAAAAGCATTTAGTGAAGCTAATATAATGAATATTTATTTATTCATTATTCAAGCTAATATAATGAACTAGTGGCAGAGTCATGGGGGAAGGGGGAACCAAAAAAATAAAACCAAAAAGCAGGTACATTTATTCTGTGTCCAGAATACTGTTCATTCTAGACTGATGCATTGAGACTAATCCCCACAGAAGTTTGCAACCTTGAGCCAAATTCATTACACTAAGTCGGTGAGAAGGAAAACCATGTAAAAAGAAAATGCCACGGGGATCTGCGATACATATTGCAAGAGTCCATTTAGGTCAGTAAGTCTTCTATAATCATCTGGAGAGAAATGAAGAGTTCAGTTTATACAGAAACCAACACATTTTTATTAGGTACAGTAATTCACAAAATTTGTTCTTGAAAGCACAAGTCTATGTCACAGGTACGAATAATGGCAATTTTGCTACCTACTACTCTCTTCAGGACCATCTGCTTTCTATCTACTATTTGTAGGCCACTGTGAGGAGAGCAAAGAGTTTTTAACGGCTATTGCTTATTCCATCAGCTTCTGTTCACATTATCTCTAAAACGACAGACCTTTATTTCTCTCATATAAACAGTTTCATGGAGAAATTTGTGGAGAACATATTGTTAACAAGAATAAATCTTAGTGGCTTTTTTTTACATTTTTTTTCTTTCTCCAGAAGTACCCATTTAATTGCTAAAAAATGAATAAAATAATCCCAAGAAATTAACTGAGCTTTAGCTGTGAAATTTAGGAAGATATTTGGCGTGAGGGAAAATGTGTAATGCATGTGTATGAGGAAGGATTAATGAATTGAGAAACATATTACCTTTATTTACATACAAAATATTGAAAAAGTACTAGAAGCTCAGTTCTGAGTTGCTATCATGTAATGTCTTAGTTTTTTTAATGTGATTTAATGTGACACCACACAGCATAATTAATCACCTAGTAAATTAAGCCATGCAGGCAATCTCCCTTTAAAGATATATAAATGCAAAAGGGTGGCCGCCACCTATAACAAACAGATTTGAAAATCTTGTTTTTGTTCCTGTTTCTGGATAATGAGCACTGGTTGCTCACAAACGAGCAATTTTTCCTGCTACTTTCAAAAAGAGGCAGATAGCAAATAATTGGTCTTGGGACCAGGGCACATCTCTAGAGCTGGTGAAGTTTCAAAGGAATTGATTCATAGCTATTACTAAGGTGAATAAAAGAAAAACAAAAGTCTTTTGCATGATCACTCTGTTTATGTGCTGTAAGAATAGAACACAAATTCAGTGTTGATAAACTCAAACATGAATGGTAGCAAAAACAGGCAATCTCAATAAACTGAAAGGCATTACAGGAGCACAATGTCTCTCACGATATTTTCCATATGTGAAAATTAATGAACCATTATCTGTCAAAAGATCATCAGTTTCAGTGGTAGAAAAAAAGATATATTTTGTTTTATTTATGTCATTTAGAGAGCTCATGAGACAGCATTACCTAGGAAGGCGGTGGGACACATCTCTCAGTGTCTGTAAGACTATCCGTAACAATATAGTGCTAGAGCAGGCAGCGTTATTCAACTGAAATGTGCTTTTCCACAAAAGCAGTACATCTGCCTTCACTTGGAAAAGGAGCTTTTTCAAACAATAAGAATACAAATTCCCCGTTTTCACGTGACAGCAGCTGCGCGTGGTTGCTATTGTATAAGAGCAATTGAAGTCTGGCAGAGTTGCTGTTCTCTAAGAGGTTTATGCATTTGCCTTATTATTCCTTCTATTTAATATTACACTTTGTAGTTTCATAGTTCCTGTTTTGACAAACTTGAAGCAGGTAACTGATTATAAAGACCTTTCAACTATCAAAGTACAGTTTTCACATAACCAAAATTCTAGCTAATAAGTAAGATGCATGATCTATTGCAAGTTGCCTTGTAAGCTTCTTCTACCTAATCCTGCTCCTTTACTCTTCTCACATTCCATGGATACCCTTGTGCATCAAATATCTTAATAGAATTGTGAGATGTAGTTAGTACAGTAAGTAGCATTCAGTTAAGTGTATCTGTAGGGTATTCCAGGAGTAACTTTGCCTCATTTTTTCTCTTTTCTATAGTGTCTTTTGCTAAATGAGCAAAATAGGCATTTCATTACACCCTACTGATGAACTGTAGATTTAGCCTATCATAGATGGGCCTCCATTGCTACTAGCTTGATGGACCTGATTTTGTAAACCTAACTGGATAAGACACATTGCAAGTACTTTTCTGGAGTAGGCTGATAAAAATTACTTCAGTGAAGTTATTCTGGCCTCCTGATGATGTTGGTGATGGCTGAACAGCAAGGAAGTCTTAGACATCAGGCACGTAGAGGATGTTGTGGGTTAACCCTGGTTGCAACTGAGCACCACACAGACAGGTATTCACTCTGCCCCCACACTCAGTGGGATGGGAGGAGAGAATACAAAGACGAAAACCAAGAAAACTGATGTGTCAAGGATAGTTTAATAAGCAAAAGAAAATAGAAGATGAAGAAAGGAAAGAAAACAAAACAAGTGATGCGAAGTCAATCCCTTACCACCTCCCACAAACAGATACCCAGCCAGTCACCAAGCAATGGCTACCTACCCAAATCACCTCCATCTCTCAGGTTTATTGTTAAGCATGATGTTATATGGCACAGAATACCCCTTTCATCAGTTTGGGTCATCTGTCCTGATTATGTTCCCTCCCACCTTACACATCCTCAGTGTGTTCACTTCAGGGGGAGAGTGGGGAAAAAAAGAAAACCTTGATGCTGTGCAAGCACTGTTTACTGATAGTCAAAACACTGGTACATTATCAACACAATTTTGGCTACAAATCTGAAACATAGCACCATATGGGAAGCTATGAAGAAAATTAACTCCGCCCCAGCTAGACCCAGTACAGAGGAGAAGACCAAATTTTATTTGCAATTGCAGTGCATACAGTAGGCTATCCCATTGTGCTTAGTGAAACGCTAATTTTATTAGGCTTGCAGAGAAACCAAAAAAAGATGTAACCTTTATACAGCAACTAAATATATAGGTGATTATTACTTGCTCTATGAGTTATTTTTCACTCTTGCTCATTTTGAATATACATTTTTTCTTGGGCATGTTTTTCCTCCTCCCCATCCCTTCTCCATGTTTCTCTTTCTGATCTTTGCACAATTCTATTGCATTTCTTTCTCTGAGTTGCTTCTTCTTACTTATTCCTAACAGCTCCAATCAAGTCAAGCTATTGTAATGACCCTAATGAGCTAATTTTTCTATTGCAGGTCTTCTAAGTTTCAATTAGCTTAGTCTGTGTGTGTATTTATATATTTCTTTCAGTCAGTGTTTCAGGCTACTTACTTCAGCAACTGCATTAGAAATTCTCTTATACATTTGAAGAAACTATGAGAAAAGAAGTATGTCTTTTAAAATATCACATATATTTTAATATTACCATTAGTAATTATTCCTGGTCCTGCTATCTTCATTATGAGTATATATTATGGGGTAATCTATAAATGGCTAATTACACTTATTTTCTTGCTGCTCCAGAGCTATGTCACAGAGCTTTTTATATTTAAATAAAAATGCTAACTTAACTGCAAATATTTTACATAAATGAATTTTTATTAATTTATGGAGCAAATTGATTTGTACCAATTGAGTATACTTAGTATTTGTAAAACTACTTTTGGATAAATTTGCATGTCATGATTTTAAGATCTAAGATTTTATGAGCTACCAGAGCTAGAAATTAATGATTTAATTTGTTAGAAAACTGAAATGTCAGCTGATCAATAGGATAAAGAAGGCATTATTTATTCTGATACACATACTGGACCTTCAGTGAGGAACTGATCAATAACAAATTATAACCAAATCTGGTATGTAGACCATTGCAATTTCAGTTCATTTTAATCTGTTTAAGGTGAATTAAAAGATTCCATTGACTTAGAATAGTTTTCCAGATGGGGTAGTTTCTCAATGTAAGCAAATTTTAACATCTAGATAATAGCTTGCAGTGTGAGGAGGTCATCTTTCAAACAAATGCAGTTGTCTCTTCACCATGCATATATTCAAAAAGGCATTGAGCAAAGGCATTGTTTTTCTCATGTTGTAGTGAACACCCAAGGGGCAGAAGCATTGGCTTTAAGAGCTAACATGGTGAAGCAGTAGTATGATTAAGTTCTAAGCTAAAAGGTTTTACAATGCCTACAAACCTCAATTTCAGTTCCCTCTAATTCTCTTTCATTGGTTATTAATGATTTCAAAGCTGATCTTCCTTGGATGACTGACTTACACAGTCCATTGTGTCACAAGGGGTCTCTTTGTTCCTGTGAAGTAATCCATATTTTTTTGCAGATGACCGTGAAAGGTTACTGGGGACAAGCAGGAATGGCTTTGAGACTAAAGTTAGGATGGATGGTTGAGTTCTGCTGCTGCATCCAATCAATCCAGAGTAAAAGTGGGACTTCAGATTGGAGTCAGCTTAAATAGGGAGAGGCTGTAACAGATAAGGTAACTGAGGAAACATTGATTTTGGTTTTGGTACTTCTTTCACTCTCAAGAGTAAAGGCTGCTTTCTGTTGAAAGCTTTGAGCGAAAAAATGAGAGAAATCTGTTTCTGCATGGAGTCCAGTACCAGGCCACTCTTTCTGTCAGTGAAAGGAATCTCTTTCGCTTCTCATCTGTGAGTGAAGTGCTATAGAAGATACAGTTTATGTATCTAATTCAGAAGATACAATTAAAAAATATGGAAATTAAGCTTTTAAATGCAAATTGTTTGATCCCTTTCAGATGCTGACAATAGTCATCTGAGGGCCATAGGCACAGCTTGTTATTTTTTATCTTAAAGTTCCTTCTCATTAAACAGTGATAAACTATATTTAATATGCAAATAATATTTTAATCAGGGATGAGAATCCAGGATTTTTCTTCCCTAATGAGTTTCTTCTTATGATTTCTCTCCAGTCCAGCAAACCTGGAATTTCTTTTTCCTTTAATAAAAGCAGAGTTCTCTCAAGGAAGTCACATCTGTGGTTAGAGCAGTGCAATAGTGCATCCTTTCCAAAAAGTGCTCTAGTGTTCTAGTTGTTTGGTACCTGCAGTATCTTGACCCCAGTACAGATCTCTGAATAAAAGGTCCTATTCTTAGGAGGAAAAAAAAAAAAAAAAAAAAAATAAAAGAAAAGAAAAGAAGTGTGATCCCCAACAGTTAGAGTTATCTCTTTGAGAAGGATACCTCAGTGTCAGGATTTTAGTTTCCCTTTTCCCTGTGAGTTTTTGTTTTCCTATATACTGTATATGTCTCGTTAGCTACATACTCAAATATGGAGTAGGTGTGGACCAAGGATAGATATTTATGTCAGCTGAGGCTCTATAGTCTGTGGAATGAGACAGGTCCCCATAGAGCACAGTTCATCTTTTCCTAAGATGGATAACTAAATCTAACGCACTGTGTTCTGGAAATGCCTGATTTGCTGCACTGACTATAGAGAAATCTGGGTGAGCAGCTTAGAAATGGATGTTTATACTGCAAATGCCTACTGTTAGGTGAGATGCCTCTACCCTGCAGAAAGGTTGACACTGGGCAGTTCCCTACCTAGGATGCTGGCTGCCACAAGCCAGAAAAAACAACAAAAAAAAAGAAAGAGCAAAATAAAAAAGAAAACAATAATAATAAAAAAAGAGGGGAACCATTTATTTACTTTGAGTGAAAGTTTTCCAGACATATCGCACTTCCTCAGAAATTTCAGACATCAGTGAAAAATAAGTTACGATGCTTTTCTGCTCAAGGAAAATAATTTGGAGCATAATTCACAGCCGTGTAAGACAATTACTGAGATCGATTGCATACTATAGATGTCATGCTATAGTTTGCCCTAGTCTTTCCTACTGTGCTGATTCCAAGTAAATATGCTTAGCTGAAGGATACATGCAATGCAGAAAGATTCATTTCATTATTAACAGCTTCATTCCTGATTTAATTTAGCCACAATAATGATATATAACTTGAACCTGCACACTAAAATTGTCTGGCATGAAAGAGAGTGTGGGCTGAAAGAGAAGTCATAGTTGTGTGACTGAGAAGGTAAAGGAGGTAATGGCAGTGGTGGTGGATTTTATTTAATCAGTGTGAGGAGAGGGAATCGGGAGTTAGACAAGCCCTGGTTAGTGTTGACAAGAAAAGGGAAGGAGGGAGAATGGATCATCCAGGCAGCAATCATAAAGAAAATTAGTGTGGGGCTGTGTTTTCAGAAATTAAAGTTCTGTCTGGGGTTAGCAGGGGTCCTTCCCCTGGACTGAATTTGGGCTGTAGGCAGAGAAAGAGAGATTGCTACATCAGGAGGCTCTACTCTTCTTTGGTACCTGCACTGTGACACCTCTATGCCCTTTTCTCCCATTCATTTGGATGGCTGGACAAGGTGGGAACAAAAGAGGTCACTAAAATGGAGTTGCACCATAAATGAATCCTTGACAGGAAAAATCTGGGGAACCAGAGATGACCTGTGTCTGCATAGAAACAGACAGGGAACAGGTATTTGGAAAACAAACTGTGTGAGATCAATGACGGGTGGGTTAAATACTTCGGAACAAATATTTTAAAATAATTTTGAACTTATGTTTTAATAAGCATTTTAATATCTTGATGTGTACAATAATATTAATAATGACTAGTTCCTGTCTATTTTTTTCGGTAACAAGTTAGGTACTACAAGCCATCCTTTCCTTCTAGTACAGAAAACAAATTGTAGCAGTGCTGAGTGCTAGGCCACATCCTCAGTTTGCTGAGATTTTGGAAGAAATTCAGAAAAATAAAACAGCAAAAAGATCAACGAGAAAAACAGGCTAGGAAGGCAGAGTAACTTCACAAACATATGCCAGAGTTGTTCAGAATCTGGAATTTCCCACAAAATGGTAATTCCTGCAATGTAAATTCTATTTTTAAGATAGAGTAAAACCAAAAAAAATGAGACCAAGCAGTGAATTCTAAACTATTCTATTAACAAGCTATGTGGACTGTTTGTCCTGTTCAGGCTCTGCTGACTTTTGAATTTCAGCTGTCACATAATTGCAACAGATTGCCATGGCTAGGCTGTGGATCAGAAGTAATTGCGGACCTCTGAACAGAATCAGATAGTGTCTGCATTCAAGAAAACAATGGTATTTCAAGGAAAACTATCAAAACAATGTAGAGAGAGATTAATTTGATTACACACATGCATTATTCTTTACCTATCTTTAATAAGTAGAACTTTCAGTTTATTTCTCTAGCTGTTTTGTGATTTTGTAATATTATTTATTTCTTTGTCAAGATGACTTCCAACACCTTCAAACCATATGTAATTAAAAATTATTTTTAATATTGTAAATGAGTCTTCAAAGTAGTGATCAGCATATATTATGCCAACAAACATTTTAATTTCCCTTAAAAGCATTTGAGTTACTGTATTTTTAAAGGGAGAATAACATTGTATATATAGAAAGAGAACAGTCCTCTCCTACTCTTGCAGACATCTGCCTGCACGTAATACTTTGTATATCTAATATTGTGTTACTGATATTTGATATTAAGCAAATTATTATGCAGTAAAATAAGAACAAATAAATGCAGATATGTTCTTAATTATGCAATTGCATCTGCATCATAGGACACCTGCTTGCTAATTTCATATGCAAAGTATTTAATGTTTTTAAAATCATAGAATCATAAAATCAGCAAGGTTGGAAGGGACCTTTAAGATCATCAAGTCCAACCATTAACCTACCCTGTCAAAAATCCCCACCTCTAAATCATGTCCCTAAGTACCTCATCTACCCTTTTCTTAAACACCTCCAGGGATNGGCTCATATTCAGCCAGCTGGCCACCAACGCCCCCAGGTAAATTTACCGTAAATTATCATTCTCTCAATGGATTATAAATTGCATGTATTAACAAGGTCCAGTGTGAAATGTTTACTAAAATATATATGTAGAAAATGTTATGCTCAGCCAAATTAGATTTGAATGGTTGAATTATAGGATAGGAATTATGTCCTTTAAAAAAACAGTACACACTATTTTTCCTAGAGATTACTCCACACAGCAATATCTTTGCTGATCTAAAAGTTCTTTTTAATGATATATTTACACCCTTGTGAGAACTGTGCCTAGAAAAATCTATTTTAATTTATTGTGATTTACCAAAAAAAACCCCAAAATGATGAATTAGTCTGGAAATAAAAAATGTGTTTTCTAAATTAAATTGATCAGTGCACAACTTTAATTAGTTATAAATGTAGATTACCTTAAGATGGCAAGTTGATGGAAAGCTTTGCAGTTTGATGTTTAGACAGAGTATTTTTAAGACTGTTTCTTATCTTAATACAACACTGAACACTCACTTTGCATACTATTATTTTACATTAAGACCTTGATTAATCCATTGAGTTAATTCTTGATCACAGACCCTTTTCTGTCATTATGGAAAAAATTGGTTGTTTTCACTATGTAAAATTTAATTTTCTCTGAACTGAACTTGACCTGACAGACTGCGGAAGAAATTAATGGTGTTATTGAAATAAAGTGCAAATATTTGGCTGATTTCTTCTGACTAATTTACAGAGTGATAGTCTTCTTACTCAACTAGATGCAGCCATGCTGAGGATGGAAAGTGTGATTACCATTTAAATGTATAATTAAAGTATTAAATAAATCAGACATGAATTTTGACAGCAGTGGGCAGTAGAAGAAGAATGCATTTTGGGACTTTGGAACTGTGTAGGGAAAACAATAACTAATTGTTGATTACATAGTAAAGACCTGGACTTAACTGTACTGGGATCTCAATTATATGATACAGGGAGGCAAATGATGAGTCACTCTTCCCAAAAATGTTCATGGTCAGATTTAATAGCTATAATCTTTTCTTTTCCCTACTTTAATACTTCTGTGCTCCGAGGCTATTCTGTGCTCAAATTGCCTTTCACCCTACTCTAATCTCTAGGTAGTAGCACTGATCTTTCATCAGTGGGGCCAAACAGGAACAACGGGGAGTAAACCAGGTCTCTCGATGTTATGTTTTTATATAACTTTGACTGTCAAGGTAATGTGTTTCTTGACAACATATTGCAGTAAGTATTCATCTTTACAAGAGCTGTCTTATTTTTCCCAGAGAATCCTGTTAACAAATTTAAAGAGGGAGTTTTATGCTGCCCCTGAATAGTTTGGATACTTACCTCTACGAATGCACTTTTCCTCCTTAGCTAAGTAAAAATTCATAAGCTGTTAATTAAGTTAGCCTGACCAAGTTTTCTGTATAAAAAAACAAAACAAAACAAAAAAAAAAAACCCAAACCAAAACCAAAACCAAAACCAGGAAAACATCTACTACTATAAATGAGAATTAATCTGCACCTTTCTTAAACTGGACTTTACAGCTGATATGTTCCAGTAAGAATAATGGCATCAAGAGGAGTTAGTGTTAGTTATCCACTCATTTCACCATAGAGACCCTGGCTGTTGTCTGACATCATTGCTGCTATGTTTAAAAGTTTTATATGTTCACCAATTTATGTTACAACATATGTTACATCTGAGGTTAAGGTGGCATTTGTCAGAACGTGAATTATTACATGGTTGAAAACTCCTTAGCAATAACATCTATTTTACTTATATTATGGTAAGACTGAGATATTTGTGACTTCTGAATTTGGAACTGTTTAATTAGGAACAAGTTATGCAGCCATTTGTTATTCTTCTAGTTCGATTATTGGGTCCTCAGTAGTGAATATTGCTGTGTACGGTAATATTAATATAAAAACTTTTCATTTTGCAGAACGTAAATCTCCCTTTAGTTACATTAGAATGCATACTAGACAGACATTAAAAGTCTTCATAGTGTTCAGGTAACATGCCCAGGTATAAAATGCATGTTGAGGAGTGTGTTTTGGCAGATCATATTTATCAATACAATTATCATTTACTTTATGACGCTCTCCTTTGTCTTCAACTAAAATACAGGACTAAATCTCAAAGAGCAATTTAAGATATTTCTTGATTTGTCTAGCTAGGGGCTATGAAAGCATATATTGCCTTTGCAACTACTGTGAAGAGTACCTCATTACGTGGAAGTGCTTTTTAACATATGTTGCAATTTTAAGTACAGGATATTGTTTTACAACAGAACCACACAGTAAGCATTTGAAAATTTTCATGTTAACTTTCATGTCAAAAATGGCTGAAGCAAATATATGCTGTCACAGGTAAAATCTGGTTTGTAGTAGAAACAAAAGTCCTACATCTCTTTGGGGGGAAACACACAGAATTGGTAACAAATATATATATATATGAGCATTTCCCAGTTTCCATTTTTTAAAACAAATATTATTCTTCCCTTAGTTCAGACTCAGCATTAATACTTACACTGCATCACTTAATCCCTAGCACACACAGCTTCATTAAAAAAATTTTAAGTCAGTCAAGTAATGAAATAAAGCATGACAAACATTATTATTTATTCTGATAGTAATAAACAGTTTTTAAAGAAAAAAAAGTTACTCAACAGAACTGTTTCAAGTTTTACAGCAGATTTCTTTCTTCACCTTTTCTACTGAACAGCACCCTGCTTTTCTCTTCTTTGAGATACTAAACAACCTGAATTTTTGTTAACTTTAACCACACCTTAGCCTGTAGAAGACATCCAGTACATATTAAGTAATAGAGGGAGATGGAAATAGAGTAATACTAGTGGAACTGAAATGATTACTGTATATTGTAAAAGCACTTTTAGGCATGTGGGCACCAGGAATTTAGAGTTGCACTTCTAACAAAGTGCAAAACCGCATATATAAAGCTAACACAGGTCAAGTGTCAGTCAGACGTCTTTGCAATAGATGTGAAGGTGAATGTGTTTGCCTGCATGAGATAAGATGGCAGAAATTAAATGTAGAGATCAAAACCACAAAAACCCTTAACATATCGCTGGGTGTGAACTCTCAGTATTAGTAGTACTGCAAGTAAAGAAAAAGATGATAGGTTTCAGGGCAAGGTGAAGAGAACTCACTGCTGTATTAATCCTTCAGAATGAGAACAGTAAAGTTATTATTTTGTTTTGCAGTGAAACTTTTAATTGCAGCACTGCAGAATAGGTTTTATATCATTAGCATTCCTTATCTCCAATGTCTAATTCCAACAGATTTATGTAATTGTGTGGTGCGTTGCATTGTCTGGATTCTGTCAGATCCAGCCATAGATGAGTATTATGACAGTCCAACAAAGCTGGTCTCTTTCCTGTCATTTTAGGTAATAAAGTGAAAAGATCTGCTGACTTTCTAGTGAATTCGCTTCTCTGCTAATTGCCCCCTGAGGAGTAGAGTGTCAGCAACAAATTCTACCAAATCTTGCATAATGATTAAAAATGGAGAAACCAAGGCAGCTGAAGTAAAGGTCATTGTATAATCTCCATTTATTGAAACAAATAGAGTTAATCGCAGTACTCCATCTCTAGTAGATATCTTGGTGTGAGTTTTCTGGGGTTTTGTTTGGGTTTGGGTTTTTTTCTGTTCTCAAGAACAGAAATTTTTCAATGTTTTTAACATTGGGCTTATTGTTCCGTTTATGAGCTTTCTGCGTCAATAATAATGAGATGTTCATGCCCTTTTCCTTGCACAAAAATTAACTTTTAAGCAAAGCTTAATTATACTTTTATTTATCAATAGCTAGGGGAACAGTCATTTAGATAAATGAGAAAAATATGGTGAGCAAAGTTATTGCAGAGGTATATGGTCATTACATGATACAGTCTCCTGTACCATCATGAATTTGATTGGATGAACAAAGTAAGCTTATTCACATTAGAAATAGTGTTACACAGTGTTATTTAGATAGCCAGAAACTGTTGCAGTATAATACTGTTTCCCAGTTTCTACATTTCTGTAATTCGGTGCTGTTGTTTCAGTTTCAGCTAATTAGAAGTGGAAATTCTGATTTTTCAGAATTTTTTTTTTCAATAGAAAATTAATTTGGGTTTGAATTGAACCAAATCCATCAGTTTTCAGAGCTTCACTGAGCGGAATTTTTCATGAAACTCTTGTTTCTGGGGCAAAATTATTATTGATTTGGAAAAGATCTTTACTTTGGGTGATGAGGGGTTTCTGCTGGAAAGTATTTATTTTAATTTCCTTGCTGACCCTTTGAAGCCCTGCAAGACTCATTCCCTGCTACTGGTTTCCTGAAAGCGGGTCTCAGAAGGCAAGACTTGCTGAGCTGCTTGGAACCCTTGTTTTACTTTAACCTGAGACCTTGACTGTCCCAATAGTCCTTTTGTTTGCTAGTTTCATGCTGATTCAGTCACCAAAAACAGGCTAAAAATTGAATAAAGCAAACATTAAACTTCTGAAAACCAAAGGTACTGAATATAGGTACTAGCTGGATGACTCAGAACAGAAGGCTTGCTGGAGAAACTAAAGTGTAAATTGTGTCAGCTCTACTCTTAAATTGATTTCTTGGCTGCTCTAGTGTGCCTCAGTCTAAGTGTAGTCTCTGAGGACCTAGATAACCTTGCAGAGATGATGACTCAGATTTTATGTCACCCCATCACTGAACTTGGGATCATCACTGAAAGTCAGGACTGGCTGGTGTCCGCCTGTTTTAGCCCATAATTTCGAAAGACTACACTGCCTGCTTCTTTTAAATGCAAATGTTTCCTCCCTGTGACTCACATCTCCCACTGCAGGTTTTGTCCTCTCCTTTCATCTGTTTTAAATGGGTTTGTCTCAGAAGTTTTGTAGGGGAAAAATATTACTCCCATCTGGAATCACAATAGGTACTGTCTGTAAGTGTGCCTAGTCTGGTGTCCAGTGTGTTTCCTCTGAACAAATTCAGAACAGTTTTCAGAACAATAGAACAAACAGAACAAACAAATTTCAGAACAGCAAATTCCTTTTATGAGAAGTTTCTGGGAGTAGTTTTCCCATAGGTACAGACTCACTCAGGACCAGCCTGCGGCTCCCCATCTCAATCAATGTCATCTTGGGGCTGACTGGTGTTTTTCTGAACAAAATAGCTTGCATACAAAGTATCTGTTGATGACATTGGACTCTGTATCTGTTCCACAACAGTCAGTAGATACCATCGGTGAAACCTATATGGATTACAGATTTTACCAGTTCCGTAAGAGCATAGATAGCTCTGCTGTGATAAGTGCTTCTGTTCTGCAGAACTGCCTTTGAGGCTGCACCTGTATTTTTGAGTAAAGCAGGAAGAAGGTCTGTTCTTTGGTCTTGGGGGCACATGGTGTGATCTGGACCTTTCAAAATACATGGCTCTTGGTATGGGTCTTTATTAGTCTGTTTGGAACTATTAGTCCTATAATAAGATATACAAGGTCCCTTGCTGTCATGCATATGGACACACACACACATCATCATGGAATTTCATCCCTCTGTGTGTTGGGAGCAGTCTGTGGTATGTTCTATTACCCTGATTATGTCTGGCTTTGGTGCAAAGCCATGGCAGGGAGCATGCCAGCAATGGAGTGGGAGAGACAGACAGCCACTGAGACGGCCACTGAGCTTGTAGACACAGACTCGCTGGTAACTCTTCAAAGTCAGAAGTTACTGCAGTCCAGACTCCAGCCAGAGTTTCTGGTGTTGGGAATTTGATGTTCCCTTCTTTGGAGTTTTGTGCCCCAACTTCTGGGGCTGTGGCTTTGAGGAGAAGAGCTGGGACAGTCTTGCTGAGGTCTGGCTCCAAACTGGACTTGTCGGGCAAAGGGCTTCTGGGCACTTAGGGATAAATAGGTGACTGGTTGCTCTGAAGGTGACTAGTTGAGGTGTTTCCCTGAGAGGCTGGAACTCAGTGCTGTCAAGACCAGCCTGGCCAGGACTCAGCAGTTCATTGATCTCAAAGTATATTAAATTAAACATTTCAGGCTCTCTGAATCAGCAATTTCAGCTTTAATTGTATTTTGTTTAATTAAATCCTATTAAATAATCTTTCCTGCAATATATTACGGGTTGTGATACATTTTAGGTACTCATAATTACAATACTGGAGAGAAATGTAATATCTCAGAAAGCTATGCAGGTTTAATACAGATTTTTATTTTTAGGTGTTTTTTTTGTTCTTTTGGAGGTAGGGGCTTTCTGTGTGTTTGTGGGGCTTTTATCTGGTTTGGTTTGGATTTTTGTTTGTTTTTTTGATTGAGGCTTTTTTGTGTGCTTTTTTTTTTTTCATTGACCTCCTGTTTTGCACATTTCCATGTTATCCAGAGGTTGGACAAATGTACCAGAAGACTGGCAGTAGCAGCTTTTCCAAACCTGTTAGTGTGTAATTTTATACATATTAGTAGTCCAGTTGAAAAGAATTATTTCACTGGGACCATGAATGTATATCACTGTCTGTAGGATAATCACTATTAAAGAGTTCTTTGACACATTCTCAAAGGTGGAGGAACATTTTCTCTCTTACACAATTTTGGTAAATTTTGAGGGCTTTTTATTTTTTACATTCCAAAGAATTCTAAGATCTTCAGATGAAAGGCAGTAGAGACAGTCAAAGCATCCATGCCCACTACCCCCAAAGCAGTCTTCTGTGACAGCCTTTCTTGGCCTGCTAATGGCTGGCAGGGACACAGTAGCTGTGTAATGAGCTGTGTGAAGGGCAGGTAGCCCCTGGAATTACAGAAGAGAATTGTGACAGAATAAAGGGAAAGATGAAACTCTTGTGACCTATGCTCATGAAGAGAAAAACTGCAGCACTTGCTTATTGTAGTCTGGAATGAATAAATTGGATCTTGACCTTAATTTAGTTATCTCCAGTTGAGAAAAAAAAAAAAAAAAAAGTGTTTGGGCTGCGTTTAAATAAGAGAACAATGCTATTTCCAGGCATTTAATAAATGGGAATGTTCTTGGCCAGCAGAAAAAAATATTATACTAGACCTGGCTCTGCAGTAACCCCTTTGTTGTTTGAAGTCACAATTATTCTCTTTCAAAAGGATGTAAAACTTTTATATTCAGAGTTTCAACATAGCAAAATGACTGATGAAGTAGATAATACTAAGTAAAGCTGCGCTGTTAGACAGATATATGGTGCAAGAAGGATCAAAGATGGATGGTCTAAGAAGATCTGCAGGTATTATAGAAAAAAAAATATTTATAAATCCTCTTCCCTTTTCCTTTTCTCAGACACATTTTTTTTACACAGTTGTAATCATCTGTAATAATAAGTGATCTTCTAATGTTATTTATTGGGAGGGGAAAGTAATAAAACAAAAAATCCTAATGCAGCTTTAATGATAAAAGTCAGTGTGTTCCCACTGGACTTGGTGCTGAATCAGTTTGTATCAGCCGACAAATTATAAAATTAAACTCTATCAGATTTTACTTTTAAAGAGGCATTTATTTATATTTTCTTTTTAGGATATATTCTGATGAATGTTCTAGACCAGATTCTGTTCAAACACATTTGCAAATGGAAAGCAAATTCCTTTAATGCAATGTCACCTTATCAGCTTAGAAACATGATTGGAAACCATTTGCTAGACTTTAATTACTCTGGTGCTAGCTGTTGTATCTGCTACGTAGGTCCATTTTTACCCTATATACCAGAAAGTTCTTAATTACAATTCTCACTGTGATTCAGTCCTTCTATTTCTGCCAGAGCAAATCTTGACTGGTGAGGTAGAAGGTCTTTTTGTGTAGGTGTGGAAATGATTGGCAGGGAATACTGGGTCTGCAACTATTTCTCTGACGAAGTGTTGCAAGGAAAGAGAAAATGGAATGTCAAGAGAAAAGAAGAATGCTTACTGCCTTTATTGTGGCAACCCTAATGTGGGATACAGCTGGCTTTTGTCAATGCAGGTCATAACATTTATAAGATTTTTGTTTGTGATCACAACTTCTGTGCATTTACTGTGCTAAGGAAAAACTATCTCCCTGTTTTGCATATTTTCATCTGGTATATCCAGGACTACAGTGAAAATAGTAAGTTATGTACATACCTTTATATGTTAAGAGTGCTAGGAAAGAAGAAATTGCTGGGCCAAATGTTTCAACATGGAACTTCTGACCTTAGAGAAACAACCTGACAGTAATCATAGACTTCATAATTATCATTAACTGTCAAGCTTGTAGTCTACATTTTCTCTTGCCTTTTGGTCTTCAGGCCTTCCTGTTTATTTGCACTTCTTAGAAATGCGGTTTTAAAGTATATGTTTAAAATAGTGAGGAGCAGAGAGGCATACAAAGGGCAAGGTCAGAATTTCTATGGTCGATAAGCATAGAAGGGAAAAAAAAATCCTTAACCAGTATTTATCTACTCTAAATAGTTCTACACTATCAGTTAAGTAATTAGGCTAAATTTTTATTAAACACTGCAATGCAATAAATATGCTGACTTTGAATTATTTTTTAAGTTCATATTAAACACCTTTTGTCATTATGGAAGAAAACAATTGCTAGATTCTTCACCAAATTCCTAAAATTACATAAGGTTTGTTTCAACTGGGAAAAGAATTTGGCCACAGTCTGCATTACTATATGATTTTTAAAATTCCAATGTCATTCTTGTCCAGCAAGATCCTACTCATCTGTCTTTGTTTATGGCGATGGAGATATCATCGCTACTCCATTTCAACTCTTGACTTATACAAATAATACAAAACAATACAAAAGAAGTCTTTGTAAAGGAAGTATTTGTGTAAGACTTCCAGAAATGTCCAGGTCTACATTACCTCAAAAGTAATCATGTGAAAAGCCTAGTGGGTTTCATTAAAAGTTTTTGCCTGGCATTCAAGACTAGATCTACTGAATAATATGAGGGTTATGATATATCGCAATAACTACTTTGCCCTAAACTTCAGATATTTACTTCCTGGATTCAACTCCCATCTGAAGTTGGTTCAAATCTACCCATCTTTGATTTTTTTTTCATGCTGCCTGAAGGACTCTTATTGAAGACAAGAAATTCTTAAATACTGTAAGCCCTCTGCAGCTAGGCGTTGATCTCATCAGACTTCTTTGGATAACTATCGTTTGCATTGCTTGATCATGATGTCAGAGCTTAGTTACTAGATCAGCTCCTGCAAAAGCCTTGCGGGGAAACAGAAAAAGGGGTTGGAAATGTAGTTGGCTTAGTCAAATATTTCAGCCTGGGCTAATCAAATAGGATAACGTATGATAGAACATGTATCTCCTGTGTTCCAGGTGAATGGTCCAGATGCCAACTAGGTAAATCTTCCTCAATCTCACTCTGGAAGCTGTTCCACTCTGTTTGAAATATAGTAGGAAAAGGGTATTTGTGAATCTGTATGCTTCACAGGTGGACGAAATAGATTCCAGGCCCTGTACTACATACATTGCTATTATATAGTAAGTATTTATTGATTTAGGCTTTGAATCCTAGGAGTATTGACTTCCAGTTGTAGGCTGCACCATCGGGATCTGTTCTCTTTTAGGATTAATGAGTATTTAAATAATCAATGCTTTAAATAGTCAATTGTTTAAAAGAATAAGGCTCTCTCCAAGTCTGTGAGAACACAACAGGATTTTTGGGACTACCTTTTCTCTGCAAATTAGTCTTTTGCCTGTTGATATGTCCTTTCATGGAAGAAAAGGTGAGAGGTGAATTCAGTTCTCTGCTACTTTTACAAACGCTTTGAGCAAGCCTTATATTTCCTTCTCTTTTTGTTCTATTTTAAAAAGAAGCCTTCACTGAAATTCAGAGGAGAAAAGGAAGAGGCGTTTCATTCACACAAGAACGACTGTATCATTCCTGTATGAATTCACTCCCCCTACTACTCACCTCCAGCCCAACATTCATTTCCAAGAGTACTCTGCATACCTGGCTTTGGGCTGTGCAGGGGAGATGGATTCCTCTTTCCTTCCAGCTGGAGCTGAGTGATTTCATACAAAAGATATTCTTTGAATTGCACTGAAAAAGAGCAGCCATCTGTGCTCAGAAGAAAAGAGGCAGGTTTTTATTCTAGGAAGAGGCTTTGTACCTGTTTTGCACACTCATGTAAGTATTTTGCCTTAGGCTTCAGCAAGTACTTTAGGTGCAGACAGCGCATAAAAATAAAAATAATAATAATAAAAATCTGCTATAATTTATCCAATCAGGAAACTAAACTTTAATGGTGGGCTCTCTTCATCCATCTTGTGAGGGAATTTGGGCACCTAATCTTGTTTCATAAATTCTAATTTGAAGTTGTGTCTGTATATCACCACACACAGAACCCTTCATAGATTATTCCAAAACCTGTGGACATGATGGACTAGCTATGGCAACACATATAAGTGTCTCAGTCCTGGTTTGTGAAAGCCTGTGTCACAAATGGTTTGATAGCCAACTAACATCCTCATAATGTCTGCGAAATATGCTGGACCCTATAAAAGCCAAACAAATAATCAAGGTGAGAAGTCAGCACAGGTTTGAAAGAGGTATTTGTGGGCCCAGTGACAAAAAGCCCTGCTCAGTATTTGTAGTGCATCCTGGTCTTAGCTCATGGGTCTGCACGGAGTGTGCCATATGAGCTCACTTAGCAACTTGTGTCACCTCTCCATCCATACATCATGCGGAGCACAACAGAACATTTTAGGTGCATTTATAGAATTTTGCTCTGATCATTGGTTGACTTATTTAAAACTAGAAAAGACCACTGATTGTAAGCTCAGTCACAGAATGTCAACCAAGATTCTCAAACATATGGTGTATATCAATTTTCTGTTTGTGTACAGACCAAGAACCTTTTATCCCTAAAAAGAAAAAAAAAAAATCCCTTTCAAAGGAGAGCAGGAGAGCAGATACTTTGTGTTAAGGAATTGTGCTACACATTGACCTGTTTAATAGCAAGTTGTGTCCCACTGTGTGTCCTAGGGGTGGACCCTCAGCAGTTCCAGAACCTGCAGTGCTTCCCTTCACCTGCATGGAAAGGTGCCCTCCAGAAGCCTCAGTTTTAGAATTTGCTGCTTTCTTGTCAGCCAAGTATCTTCTTAGTGGAACCATCATGACAGCCAGCATAAACAATTTTTCTCATTGGTGTAGCAGTCTATGTAGGTGTACATTAAAGTTCAAATGGACTAAATGGCTGCAAGGATTGTACAGATTTGTGCACCTGGAGAAAACAGCTAATAGTCCTTCTAGGAAACTTGTCTCCAGTTTATTTTACACAACCCTGTAAATTCCCAGTTAACTTTCATCTAAGTATGCATATGTTTGCATTTTGAAAGGAACTGAAGCATTTCAAGATTTAATGGAATAATAGTAGAAAAAAAGCTGCTGTTACATTTGTCCAGATGAAAACAATAAACGAAACGCTTTCCGTTAACAAATTCAGCAAATCACTTCTATAAACTCATTTAGCTAATGTTCTATTGAAAATGCAGAGTATTTCAATCATATAATTGATTAGAACAGTAATTAGTTTATTGCCAAATACTGCATGTCCATCTCATACCTTGTTTTTCATTCATGCTTATATTTCAACTAAGATGCTAAATATTTATAAATACAAGCTGTCTCTGTTAGAGAAATAATGATAAACAATTTTCAAGTCATCCCTTTGTTCATTTTGTCACTTAATCATACTCAAGAAGCAAAATATTTTTAGATACAAGCTGTCTCTGTCAGAGAAATGACTTTCATCTGATGCTCTCACTGTTGCATTCATTGGGGAATCAGAGAAGGGGAGAATGTTCAGAAGATGCTTAAATAATGAAGAGCTGAGTTTTGCAGCAAGGAGGCCTATTTTTTCCACCACAAGACTTTGCTCTGAGTTCATCTGATCAGGACACCCCTTTTGAATTCCTTGTTATACATTTCCACAGTGGAGATTTGAACCTATTATGCCACATTAACACCTGAAGTCTTCACTTTTTCTGTCTTTAAGCTATTTATTATTCCTGGAGAGGGATCCCAGTAAAGAGAGGTTAGTGCACAGTGCTACACTCTGCTCTGCTCCTAGTGTCTGCAACTCTTGCTATTTATCCAAGATGCAGGTCAGATGGATTAATAGTGACACACTCACGATCTGGATTTGGGGGCATATTCCAACCGCAATGGGCCTTGTAATAAGATCTTGTCCTTCCTTTCTTTCTGTGTAGCTCTGACACTGGCCTACAGTCTAACTGAATAAAAACTTCATTATGGCGATCTGTTTCTTTCTAATGATGAAAATTAAGAGTAATCGTGAAGCATGACACATTATAATTTCTAATATGATTACCAATGTAATTCTGACTGGAATCTCTCTGCAGCACAAAGTTTGATACAT
The DNA here is from genome assembly GCA_013400135.1 of Rhinoptilus africanus. NCBI lineage: Eukaryota > Metazoa > Chordata > Aves > Charadriiformes > Glareolidae > Rhinoptilus > Rhinoptilus africanus. Next base: position 55,970 of record VXBO01009887.1, read on the forward strand.
AAGTGAACCAGACTAAAAAGATTCTCAAAGAAAATGTTTATTATTATATATGGTACTTACTCTGAACCTTGTGCATGTGGTTCATATCAAGTTTAACTTCTATCAGGAGCAGTGTAGGGTAGAAGAAAGGAGGGTTCTGGCACTATAACATAGGCTTATAGACATGTGAAAGAGTATTGCAATGCAATGTATTTGTAAGTACTGATAAGTTAAGAGCAGAAAAAACACAAAACAGCATCACAGGTGAAATCAACAGACTGGCTGAAACAAGTAAATTCATCTCAGCAATTTATTAAAAACTTGGGTGTGTTTATTTCCTGCTGCTACCACATACAGCAATTTAAAATGAAAAATAAATACTGCTACACTTTATATGCCCTCAGCTTTTCTTAAAAGGCATTGAGCAAGTCAGAATTAGAATATAAGACTTTTGGCTAGACTAACAATCACAGAATTACAGGAGGGATGAGGCTGGGGGGGACCTCTCCAGGTCATCTGGTCCAACAGCTCTTGGATCAAGGCTGGCATGCATCCTATCAGATGCTCAGAGAATGGACATATCATCTGTTACAGTATACTATGTAGGCATTTTCTTTCCCAGTACAAAAATAATAATCTCATTGTAATTATGAAATTTAAAATTAAGTATAAGAATGCCTATACCTCATTGCCTCATTCTGTCTGTATTAGATGCTCAGATTTTAAGATCTCCAGAAATCTGGATCATGTTCAAATATGCCTCTCAATGAATAGGAAAAATAAACACAATATTAACTGTCAAGGAAGTTGCTGAACACTATATTCTCTATTTCTTTGTGTTACATGGAAATGATATATTATTATTATCAGATGACAGACAATGATTTGCATTTAGTTTCTTAAGAGAGTCTTAAAACATCACTTATTCTTAGAGCAGAGTGACTGATCAAGTAATAGAAGTGTTCATCACTGTGAGGCAGAATTTTAGATATTGAACTAGCTAATTGACTGCCAAAAAAAAATATACAGTAAATTAACAAAGAGAAAAAACATTCAGTTTTCAGATTATGTTGGACTTAATGCTTTATAAAGGGTCAAGAGGAGTTCCCATGTTTATAAAATACACAAAGTACAAATATCATGAAAGGAAATGAGTGAACTGTGTGAGATACTTAAATTATACTGCTTAATTTTTAATATATATCCTTCTCTTTTCAGGTTCCAGGCTCTCAGGAGGTTTTATTGCAGTTCTTTCCAACCTGTCTACTAGAAATATATGTAAATATAACATACATGTATGTATCTATATGTGTGATTCTTATGTTGTTTGAAAGTTGCTCATGTCTAGGAGGCAACACTGCAGAGCAGCAAGAATGTAGACACCTCACAGTTATCAGACAGAGAACTACCAAAGTTCAGCAAAAGAAAATAGTGTAGAGAGGGTGCCTTTTAAGCTCCTTGCCACTTAACTCTGACTTAGCAAAACTGTTGTTTTGTGCAATCTTTTCTGTTGCATTGATGCATCTGAGATATGAGAGTCTCCATTTCAGGTCTTTTCCCCTTAATATGTTCAAAACTGCATCATCTGCCTTTTAAGAGTTATTTAAACTACTACACTGATTATTTACATGTTTTTTGTAAGGAGTTATCACTCTATAAATGTAGTTCTGTAGGTCTTGTCTTGTTTCGATCTTCTCCCCATGCTGCTTATACAATTTTTCCTGCTGATGTTATATATTTATAAATGAAAGCAATTGGTGGTCAGTTTACACTTGGAACGTTCCCACTATGTCTAATGCTTCCGGTCCACAAAGGCCTGGGGAATGGCCTAGGCTGTAGATGTTGCTGAACTTCAAGATCCACATTCTTCATTTAAAAATTTGTACATTTTGAACCTTGCAGCTAGGTTATAAGATCTGGGTAATTTAAGTGCTTACAGGCTTCTAATTCCTTCAGGGTGAGAAAACAGCTAAAAGGTAACTCAGAGAGTCAGATCTTGGATTTAGGAAGCTATGAGGTTACTCTGTCCCTTTTAATCTGGTATCTTGAGTATTATTGTTTCTGAGTTGAATGACAAATGTTCAATTGTATCCTTTAAAAGATAGCTTTGTAAGGATTATTGTTTTGAGTAATACCTATTAAGCAGTATTTGTATTAGTGTTAGAGTGATATTAAGAGTGAAACAGAGACTTAAACAAGGTATAGTAGAGTTAATAAGTGTCTTCCCTTCACTTTCAGTAGGTATGGGATCAAGCCTCAAAAGATGTATCCTGTATTCTGTTGTTGTTTCTGGGAGTAAATTATTATCGATTAAGATAACCCTATTGATTAAGCCTCCATGGGTCTTAAAGATACTTTAAAGACACGCTCCAACACCTCAATGTCCTTCTTGTAGTGAGGGGCCTAAAACTGAACGCAGCACTCGAGGAGGGGCCTCACCAGTGCCGAGTACAGGGGGATGATCCCTTCCCTAGTCCGGCTCACCACACTATTCCTGANTGACATCCACAGCTTTTCCCTCATCCACCAAGTGGGTCGCCTTATCACAGAAGGAGATCAGGTTTGACAGGCATGACCTGCCTTTCATGAACCCATGCTGACTGGGCCTGATAACCCTGTTCTCCTGCATGTGCCGTGTCATGGCACTGAGGATGAGCTGTTCCATGACCTTCCCAGGCACCGAGGTCAGACTGACTGGCCCTGAATCATCCTTCCGGCGCTTCTTGTGCATGAGTTTTTCACAAGACTCGGTGATACCGAAACCATCATTTCCATCAGAACTTGAGAACAGAAGTAGTACTGAAATGGAATCAAATGCCCTTCTCATCTGCTCATACCATCAAAAAGGTGCCTAAACAAGACTATGATAACAGGGAAAACCTCCTTTGAGTACCCTGTCAGCCTCCAAGCATTTGTGGCTAAATAACTTCCTGCACTTCCCTTCCACTTCCCAGGTACTTCATAAGTTTTGAGAGAGAGAGACTGTGCATCACATCTTCTGGTACATCTGTTGGACCATCAGATCTCTAAGACCTGGGACGAAGATGATCTGTTCCTGGCCTCTCATTACTATCTATTTTGTCTGTAACTTCTCCTAGGGGAGCTTCAAGTTGAAACAGATTTTCTGAAATCCTTCCCTGATTAAAAAAAAAAAAAAGAAAGAAAGAAAGAAAGAAAAAGGAAAAGATAAAAAGGTGGGTGGGGTGTTCTGATGGGAAAATCTTTACATGTTCTTCTGCAGTGAACACAGCACAAAGTGTCTATTCAGCTTTCTGCTGAGACTTTAATTTTCCTGAAGTCTCCTTTTATTCCCTGATAATCTGTGGGATTTGAAGTGTCTCAGACTTCTTGCTCCTGATGTGTTTGAAGAAAGATTTTTTAATTTTTATCTATTTTGCTAGTTGTACTTCAAACTCTTCTTTTGCCCAGCTTTATGGAGTTTTTTAACTTTCCAGATATTACTTTTCTTCTATTTTCTTCATTTGGATGTGATCCTAGCTCTTTGAAGACTGCTTTCAAATAACTCCCCTTGCCCCTGCCTTTTAACCATGCTTGCTTCTTTTCTCAGGACTTTTATGAGTAGTATAGATTTGTTCTATGCTTCTAATACTGCTTCCCTAAGAAGTCTCCACGGTGTATGTAAGGTTTTAATTCCCTTAACTGCTCTTTTAAAACTTTTTTTTTTTTTTTTTTTTTTTTTTTATAACAACCTTTCAGATTCTTAAACTCACATGGCATTAACTTACGGAGACACAGAAGTGAAGTTTCTTTTTATTAAATGAATTCATGTGTTTTGAGTGAGAATTTATTTTCTTTTGCTTGTCTCTTTTGACATGATCTTGTTAGGGGTCAATGCCACACTGCTATCATTAAATTATAGTTACTCTAGGGAAGGAGTGTGCTCTCAGATTCTGGGGCTTTCACTACTGCACAATTTCTTCCCCAGACAGTGCATTAGGACCAGTTACAGAACATTTATTAGTCAGCCGTAACTGACAGTGTGTCTACAGCTGTTCTAGGTGTACAGAAGATGATGACTGTTGGTGTCCCAATGGGCTGCCTATCTGTTTAACTTTTAAAACATAACATATGCTTTATAATGTTTTGCTTCAAAATCGGATTGTATGTTGGAGATGGTGTTTTTCAAAAGATTTAAAGACCTCTAGGAAAATGTTAAGAAGGTATCCTAAATACTAAGAAGGTTTCCAAATGACATAAGTTTTGTTTCAAAGTTCCGTTTCCAGCAGTGAAACTCATTAAAACACTTATTTTCAAATTTGTCTTCGGGTCAAATAGTTGTTTCCAAATTTTTCTTTATGAACCACTATGATGAAAATAGTAGGAGGTTTTTTTCTGTCTTTCTCTACTAGTAAAATCCATAGTGTTTTGTTTGGTAACAACTGCTGAAGGAAGTGTGATATTCTCCTTACGTGGTATCTTAGAAAAATACTCTAGGTCAGTATAGTTATTTGGATGTTATAATTCCAAAATGAAGATGATCAGAGGCCTGGAGCACCTCTCCTATGAAGACAGGCTGAGAGAGCTATGATTGTTCAGCCTGGAGAAGAAAAGACTCCTGGGAGACCTTATAGAGGCCTTTCAGTACCTGAAGGAGGCCCATAAGAAAGCTGGGGAGGGGCTGTTTGCAAGGGCATGTAGTGATAGGACAAGGGGCAGTGGTTTTAAACTATAGCATGGTACGTTTATATTAGACATTAAAAAGAAGTTCTTTACAGTGAGGGTGGTGAGACACTGGCACAGGTTGCCCAGAGAGGTGATGGAGGCCCCTTCCCTGGAGACATTCAAGGCCAGGCTGGATGAGGCTCTGAGCAACCTGATCTAGTTGAAGATGTCCCTGCTTACTGCAGGGGCGTTGGACTAGATGACCTTTCAGGGTCCCTTCCAATCCAACACATTCTATGATTCTAAAATTATTTTGGTTTTACTTCTTATATTTTGAAGACTTTTTTTCTCCGTTTTCTGCACAGACATACCATTGGGGGAGCCATAAGACAGTTTCTGTAAAAAAATGTTAATTTAAGATGACCAAAATAAATGTAAATACTCTCATATTAAACTAATTCCTCTTCCATTGCATTATATTAAAAAAAAAAAAACACGAAACACAATATCCACAGCTGTTTAATATTAATTTGAATACAAAATAACACAAATATGGTTTATTACAAAAGAGGAAAAAAATCTTTTTAAATTTACATTTGTTGTACTACATTAAATGTGTGCAGCTTTCTACTGATAAAACAGAAGGTATTTGAAGTAATATCAAGTTTTTTGTAGAAAAGGAAAGGAAATTTTGAAAGCTACAATTTCTAATGCTATACTCTACTTCTGAAGATAAATATTTTAGGAAAATTTTTTATATGGATTGTACTAATACAAAGAAAAAAATTGTGCTGATAATAACCATTCTAATTGTCCTGATAGTCTAATATATGTGGTCTTTTTCTCAGATTTTTAATAAGAATTTTAATATTTTCTGGCTGAATTTGTTAATGAATTTTATGCATCTAGCATGTTACTTTTCTTCTAAAATTTGCATACGTATTTTACCCTGATTATCTTAGATTAAACAGGAAAATTATTGTGTTTAATTATCTCTAATGACTATTCTACAAACAAATATTCTGGCACAATATTTTTTGTATTCAGAACAGGAAATTCCTTGTCAGATATAAGCACAAAATTACCAATAAACATAGTGACACAGGCAGGGACTTCCATATATTTTGGAAGCAGCTCAGACTTTGAAAAATGTTAATATGGCTTGGAATAAAAAAACAACCCAAAACCAAAAACAAAACACAAAATCCCCCAAAGCTACAATTTTTATAACCTTTTATTTTTCTTAGTCCTACTAACATTACTCTAAAGTCTTTTATTGGTGTAAAAAAAGTATGTTATTGAATACTTCAGATACTTGTTTTCAGTAAAATTTTCAAAAATTAATTGAACAGATTAAGTAAATGGTGGGTGAAACTGGTTCTTCTTACTACCTTTAGGTTTTTTACCTTTCATTTTCATTTGGGCCTCTTAATCTCCCTTATCTTAATAGGGCCTGGTCTTCAGAAAATGTTGATTATCCAAACCATCTTAAAGAAGTTCACACTGAGGAGCCCAGGAAATGGGGGAAAAAGTATAGTAGCTTATCCAGCATAGTCTTGATATTTGACCTCATGCATTCTATCCTTTTTTATAGTCGTATCTCTGTCTCTCTCTCTGTATGTCTATGTATAAAAGAAACTAGTTTTGATAAAACCATGAACCTTTCATTAAGTTTGTGCTTTATGAGAAACTAGCTGTTTATTAATGAGTCTTGTTTGTCTGTCTCTTTTTCCACAGGGTATTTCTGTTTGATGACCCATCTTAACCTTTGGCTAGGTCACTACTTAAACTTTGGTAACAGCAGCTAATGAAAGAGTTTGTCAGAGGTGATGAAACATTGTTTTCTTTCAGTAGATCTCATCATTGGCAAAAAATGGCAGATTTATTTATTTATTTATTTCCCAAATGCATAGAAGGAAAACAAGCAAGGATCTGGATGCTATTCCAAATGTCATGCTACAGACTCAGATCTGACAGCTTCACTGCACTTCTTTTCCTAGCACAATGCATTAGGGTTCTGATCCTATGTTTTTATTATTTCAGTTACATGTAAAAGAATATATTAAAGCATGCAAGCAAAATTTGCCATGCTCTTCCTTCAAAATAGATGCCATGTTTCCTACCAGAACCAGCCTCAATATTTATCTAGAATTTTAGTCATAATAGACTTTCTTGTAGTTCTTCTATTTGAGTCTTAGATATTTTTATAAATAGTATTTTAATATATTATTTTGAATGACACCAGTTCTATTCTGTTTAAGTTCTCTTAAGTCCTCTTTATACTACCATACTGTATCACTGCCTTGTCATGGTAATTTCGTAAGAAATATCTATTATTTCCTAAGAATTTTCTACTCCAAGACAATAATAATGAAGTTTGGAATCAATAATATTGAATATTAACTATCAAATTAATTTAAAACTCAGTTTTATTTTAAATTTAAATAAATAGTGGTAGTCTATAATGAAGTTCCAAATGTTGGGGGTTTTTAACACAGAATTTCTAAACAAAAAAAAGTCCTACCTATATATATGTATTTTTTTCAAAAGGTCCAAATTTCTATGCAAACCACCAATATCTTTGTTTTCAGCTCTTGTGAATGTTTTGTAATCTCTGATAGTAAGCTTTCTGAAGAATTTCTAACATATTGCAGATGAACAACTGTCAGCTTTATTGCTTTGTACTGCTCTGGATCAAACAGAAGAAAACTGAGTCTAGTTGAATGTAAAGCATTATTTTACCAATTAAATCAAAGTCTTTTATAAATAGAAATCATCACATGTGAAGCGCTTTACAGCTGTATGGAATGTACTTTACAACAATAAACTTGTTCTTTTTAGAAGTGCTGACAGAACAAAATGGATTCAGAACTTATCAAAACAGTTGCAATACCTGATACACCTAGAATAATTTAATTATTTTTAAGAAAAGATTAAACTTTAAGGTGGAAAATTGGTTGCCAGCATACCATATTATACTTAAAGGGCATACACTCAAACTGCTGCAAAAATCTTAGGTGAACATCTGCAGCATTTTAGACTACTTGCATTTCTTCTAACATTGTGACAATTCCTTTAACTTTTGTATCAGATCCTTACTCAGAGTGAACATCACTTACCTCTTGCTCTCTGTAGTCTCACAGAACCAAAGGCGCTCTACTTTAAAATCTTTATCCTTTAAAAAAAATGACCGTAACTCATAAAATAATTTTAACATACTGAAAATGTTAGCATTTTAAAGCAATTTAAATTATTAGCACTGAATTATTTTGCTCAGGTCACTGAATCTTTTTTCTTAGTACTTTCCTATAAAAACATCAAAAGTTCTCATCTACTTTGTGACTCATGAAGAATACTAAAGAACGCTTACTTTATTTAAGGTATAAACTGTACCTTGTTTAACTGACTAAATACCCTGATGCAGGTGAGTTTGCATACATATCTTAAAACAAATATATGAAAAAACATTGTTAAACATTAGTCTGCATTGTCCTAAATATCTATTAGAATTTTAGGCATTGAATCAAATAAACTATCCCCACCATCACTACAAGCTTCATTTTAATCTGTATAAAATCAAAGGACCATTTGTCTTTTTAAAAGATTAGATCCTCTTGCAATAAATTTAAAAGTACAGTGTGAATTATTTATCTATCAGGCGGCATAGCTAGATGATTCTATTTTTCTCTAAAAGATTTTCTCACTTTAGTGGAAAGTTTATAGGCAAATGAAACACCCTTCTATCCACAGATTTCCAGACATCCTTTTGATCACGTGTACTTTGTGTTATGCCCGAAGTACAGCATTTCCAATTTGACTCTTCACTAGAATCTATGTTTAAAAAACCAAAACATATGCGTAAATGCATACGTGAGTGATCAAATGTTTCTTTTCATATTCCCACTTCTGGGAATTCATGGAAATACTGTCCTAAAAAATACTTTTCTAAAATGACCTTTCCTTCTGCTGGGATGCTTCCTTTTGTACAGGTTCTATCCAACTGCAAAGTTTATATGAAAGAAAAGGTATGGGAAAGGCTTCATACTTACATTTCTTGTAGACTTGTTATATGCTTTTATTACAGCTTCTAGGGATGTGTGGATACTAAGGACCAGACATTGGCTTTCTGAAAAGTCTATGAATGGGGAAACTAGCCAATGGTTTCTAAAACATTTGTGCTGTCTTCTTCTAATACTTCTTACTATAAAAGAGAAATACTAGAGAAGAACAGGCTGGTACATAGCTATTCTGTGGAATTTATAGAACTTGCTTTAGATGACACGCTCTATATTGATCATAGAATCATAGA
>VXBO01009888.1:0-21112 GCA_013400135.1 Rhinoptilus africanus
TGGAGCTGGTCGTCTCGGCTGGTTCTCTCTGAGCTCTGTCACTGTATAATAATTCCGTGTAAGAAACCAAGAAATGTTTCAGTGTTTTCTGGATTGGGGTATTGTTTTTTATATCATGTAATCTGTTTATATAGCTTTAGAGTGGCTGGTGCAGTTATCGATAAACAGAACAGCATGTGTCACAAGAAATTAGTTGTTTCAGGGCTTTCTCCTTTAAGGATGTAGACTGTTTCAGTTGATTCACACCAAATAGATTTGTTGAAGTCATGGATGCATATATTTTAGAGTGTGTTTAGATTGTCCCTCTCCACAGTTAACGAGGAAGATACAGTAAACTAAAAACTGGTACTCATTTTCAGGGAGAGAAGGGTGTTTGTGCACGTGTGTGTAAAAACCAGAATTTAAAAAGTATTCTATCAAAAAGGGCCCTAAACTATATACATAGCTCTGTCTTTATTCTCTATTACATCTCTGTTATTAAAATTACCAGAGAGAAAGAATAATTTTTTTCTAATTTTTTCCTTCTTGCCACTTTTTTAAACTATTGTTTCTTGCACTAGGTAATTTCTTTTAAAATATTTTCTCAGATCTAAACCAGTTCCAGGGTCTGAGCAAACCCATTGCTGTAAATGACAGGGAATAATTTGGACGAATTTATTTTTTCTGACCACTTAAATATTATCATCAATTTTCTGGTGCCTTGAATTCAACTGATACTTCTTTTCTAAATAGTATCTTATCCCACAAATAGATGTGGGGATCTTAAGGATTTTACTTAGTTCTAGACGGTTTGTCTGTTTGGGAATCAGGAACTAAAAGTACCTGAATATGCTTGTTTTACAATTCTTACAGTTGCTTATTTGGGATCTTTTGCGATTGTTGTTTTAAAAATTGCAGCTTCTAGGGTATTTTTTTAAATGCTGTCCAGTTGTGGGGTCCTTAGCTTTGTCTTATGAAAATACTCATAATTATTTTGTAAACTAACACGAGGCCTTCACTGTTGCAAATATAAATAATTTATTATAATACATTCTGATCTAATAATTCTATTTTGAAGGCAAGTTGCACTGGAAAAGAATTGCTTGCTCATATTGTAGTGAAATTACAATAAACCTATCAATTAGCCCTTTGCTAAAAAGGGTTTTTCTTTGGGTCCTGTTGGTTGAACTTTATGGGAGGATTTTCTGGACTTCACCACTGGGGAAATGAGATGCTCTTGGAAGTTCCCACTTCATGAGATACAGAGCACTGACCTGAGCAGATATGACATCACGGCAACTGTAGTGCTTTGCCTGGGGGAAGCACAAATGATAGAGGTGGTTGTAAGATATATGTTCAAAATGTGCTCTTTGTGGGGGAACTTGAGGTTTTTGCTTTTTTTTTGGAGGCAAAGTTACATTGAGGTGGGGAACATAACAAATGAGAGCACACAAATTTTAACCATACTGACAAGTGATGGGATTAGCTCTTTACAGCTGGAAACACCACACAACTTTTGTATGGGCAGTCTTGGCCTCTGGCATTATTCCAGAGCCCCATAAGTCAGAAGTGCTTGCTTTTCTTCCTGATTTTTACTGTGAGGTGGGGAAGAAACACCATCCTTTGAAACTCTCGTCTAACAATGAGAAAATGTCCAGCATAGATCTTCTGTGTGTTTGGATGAAACTAGTCCTTTGTGAGTAGATAGCTCTCTTTTAGGACACTTGGCAAATATTAATTATCTCAGCCTCTGACTGTTCCTATTGTCATGGTTTAACCCCAGCTGGCAACCAAGCACCACGCAGCTACTCGCTCACTACCCCCCACCCCCCGTGGTGGGTTGGGGGAGAGAATCAGAAGAGTAAAAGTGAGAAAACTTGTGGTTTGAGATAAAGACTGATTAATAGGTAAAACAAAAGCCATGTACACAAGCAAAGCAAAACAAGGAATTAATTCACCACTTCCCATCTGCAGGCAGGTGTTCAGCCATCATTACTTTTAAAGCTTTTATTGCAAAACGAGAAAGTATTTAATCTGGAAGGAAATTACAAAATGTGAATATTCCCTGCAAGGCAATTAGAGTGTGTTTGATAACTTGTCTGGCACTGAACAATTCAGGAGAACTACTCCTGGTTTGAATTGATCGTCAGTTATGTATGCCTCTCTTATTAAGTTGAAATTGATATGTTATTACTTCCATAGTTTTTCCTATAGTTTACTGAGATGTACTCATGAACTTCAGTGTTTGTAAAAGCTTTCATGAAGTCAAGGTAACCAGACTCAGTTCATGTATATTTTCCATTATATTTGAAAAGTCATGGCACTCTGGTAAAGTTCCTGCTGACAGGAAGAGGGGAAACATAACCCCCATTTGCAAAAAGGGAAAAAAGGAAGACCCAGGGAACTACAGGCCAGTCAGTCTCACCTCTGTGCCTGGCAAGATCATGGAGCAGATCCTCCTGGAATCTCTGCTAAGGCTCATGGAAAATAAGGTGATTGGTGACAGCCAACATGGCTTCACCAAAGCCCTCTTCCCCACAATAGGCCCATATATAATGTTGGTTTTTTATATAGCACAGTTGAAAGAATGAGCTTTTCTGAGTCCTGCAGGAAGTGATTATGCTGCTGGTTGTCTTCTCTGACAGAATCACAGAATCATAGGGTTGGAAGGGACCTTAGTAGATCATCTAGTCCAACCCCCTGCCAGAGCAGGGCCACCTTAGAGCAGGTTACACAGGAACGCGTCCAGGCGGGTTTTGAATGTCTCCAGAGATGGAGACTCCACCACCTCCCTGGGCAGCCTGTGCCAGGGCTCTGCCACCCTCAAGGGAAAGAAGTTCCTCCTCATGTTTAGGTGGAACTTCCTGTGCTTAAGTTTGTGCCCATTACCTCTTGTCCTGTCACTGGGCACCACTGAAAAGAGCCTGGCCCCATCCTCCTGACACCCACCCTTCAAGTATTTATAAGTGTTAATTAGGTCCCCCCTCAGACGCCTCTTTTCCAGGCTAAAGAGACCTAATTCCCTTAGTCTATCTTAGTCTTCCCTTAGACCTGCTAGGGCACTGTGAATTGGGTTAATTCTGAGCTGAGAGAGGGACAGCATGAAACTGCGCTACTAGTTATAGAGGGAGGATCCACCAGTGCTCCTCATTTTCAGTTTCATTTTTATACACGATGGATTTGTGAAACTTTTTTTTCTTATCAGTTACAGGTTCCACAGAATCCTGATTTAGGAACTTGGTTTTGCAGAAGTCAGGAGGAACAAAAATTACACTGTAGAACTGAATCTGGGGCTCTACTTTTAAATAAAGTTCCTGTTTGGCCAAGCACAGCATAACTGCACCAAAGGAGAGTTGTTCACTTACCATCATCAATAAATGTAACATTTAAAATGGGTAGTCAGTGTTTAAATCCTAGTGGCTCGTTTTCATTAGCATTTAATAGGGAAGTCTTGCTTTTCCAAATGCAGTGAAACAAAGGAGCAGGAATAAACATTAGGAAACCATTTATATGCTTGCCGCTCCAGCCTGGTGATAAGCCCTAAAAGTCTTCCCTGTTCCCCCCCTGCCACCTTCCCTGGAGTGTCATGCTGCAGCATGTACTGGTGGCCTTGGGCTGCTCTTCCCGAGGCTCCCTCAACTGCCTATGCAGGCAGCTCTTTCCACTGTGTTTGCCCACTCTATATTTGCTTCATCCACAAAGCATATGGATGTCACTGATCTCATACCCGTGTTAATTTTATTAAGATTTTGTTGACCTTAAGCATAGAAAATGTTCTTGACGAAGTATTTGATTTAGACCTGTAGAGTGAAAAAAACTCTTCTGCTATCAGCCATTAGTGTCAGGTTTTCATCTGTAACTTGGTTTTGTTGATTTTATTGTCCTTATAGTTTATACCTTCATAATGCCAAAACTGTACTTTTTTTTATTTTACTAACAGATTGTCCATCACTTTCCTCCCAATGCTCCTGTGCTGTACAGTGGAATTGCCCTTAGTTTTCCAGCTGCGCCCCTGGGCTGGGAGTGGTGCCTGGAACAAGCTCAGGTCAGTCTCTGGATGTCCCCTTAGACCCGTCACCCCAGTAGCTGCCTGGCTCCATGAGGCTGTGGGCTGCCATGTGCAGCAGCCAGGCCTGTGTTTGCTCTCCCAGCACTGATATTCAAGTCCAGGATAGGATTTAACTCTATAGTTTCATCATTTTACTATTTTTTAAGTCAAAAAATGTAAGGTAATTGCTTCTGTGTCAGTGTTGTTTCCTTTTGGATGCTGGTAGGCTACTAAATGTCACAGCCGGGAGGCCTGAGTTTATAATTACAGGTTTGCTTTATTGTAACATATTCGAAAATATCTATTCTTTAGGCAATTATTTATCACCCAGTTAAAGCGGTGCATCTCTTGGAGCACAATATTTACTGATGATTTAGTTAATTCTTATATTTTGAAAGTGTTGGTATTCTTTACATACTTGTGTTTGCATACATGCTTTTCTTCTTTATAATTGGTATTTGACATTTGGAAATATCCTGAGGCATGTGCAATGTGTAAGTGATTACCCCTACCCCAGCTTACATTGCAGAGGGAAGTGAAAGGTGTGAAGCATTGAGACTGTGCAATGGTTTTTCTTAAATTCTGGTTTCTAGATTTACAATATCTTAGATTTTTCTTTCTAAGAATGGGGTGGAAGGAGAAAACACTTCTCAAACAATTGTTTTAATCTCCTGCCTGTAGCTCTGACATGAATTTCTAATGTATCTTACTAGAGAGTAGTTTTGGGAGCAAAAGTGAAAATAATATTTAAAAGGCTCTAATGTCCTGGAAGGTATAAATGTTGATTTGTGAACACAATGTCAGCTGCTGTTTCATTTTTTCAATTTTAGTAGCTTCTTGATGGCGTTACCTTCATAAAGACAGTAAAGTACAATATTGCAGGCCCTAATAGTGTGCACAGGTTGTCTGGATAAAGAGCTAAAGCTTCAGAGCGAGTGGCATCTGCCATGCTTGCTTCTTGTTTAGGCCTCTACTGTACAACTCTATCCCATCTTGAAAAGCACAGCCTTAGGATGAGCCAGGCAGTAAATCTCTTGAGTGTTAGTACTTACTCTCAACAACGCATGAAGTTGTTTGAGCTATCAAAGAGCATGCCACAGGAGCATGGGGATTTGAGTTTTCCAGGAATGATCAGCAACTCTGAGTGTCATGCCTTCCACTCTCGTGAAGAGTTGCCTGGATTGGTGGTAGAGCTGTAAGGGATTTACCAACATCTTGCCCTTTGTCTTGTAGTCCATAGCTTGTTTATGTGTGGTGCATTGCACAGCTACATCACCACACTAAACACGGGCATTGCAAACCTTTGTAGCTGTATTTATTGTATCCTGCTTGGAAGGAACCAAATTCAGTGTAGGCTTCCTTTATCTGTGCTGCTGCAGCGAGGGGAGAGGGCAGCTACGCTCTCGTCCTTAAAGACTTGTAATCATATTTATCACTGGAAATGCATTTCTGCAGGGGTCTATAGGATGGAGGTGCATGTGGAGAGCTCCCCGGAGCTGGGGACATTCATGAGATCTTGAAAAATGCTCAGATTGTAGCAGGAACAGATTTTTTAAAAACATCAAAGGAAAGCATTTCCGAAGTAGTGCTAATGCAAAGTGTTGGCTCTTCTGCAGCATATCAATGACTGATTTTTATCTTAATTTGAAGTGTAATCAGCTCCATTTGGTGGAGGAGATTTCTCTTGACAGCAGTTTAGTTGTAATTAACATTGACAACTTCTTGCATCGGTAATGAAGATTTTTCAAATTATTTTATTTCTATAGGCCTTCTTGCTCTTTTTTTTTTTTTTTAATCCCTCATGCTCTTTTCTGTCCCAGACCCCTTTTTGCTGCTTGATGCCACTTGAAACAGCTGACATCTTGCTAAGTGGAAAAAAAAGATGCAGATTTCCCTTCAGAATCAAGGAGTTGGAACATCAGTAAGAGCTGGGTTTGGCCTTTTTCCCAGATGCGGATTATATCATCCTCTTTGCGGCTCTTGGTCTCCGGTGACCCAGGATTTGATGACCTCCTGAGGACGTGTTTGGCAGAAAAACAAAAGCTCTGAAGTTAAGAGATACCCAAAAACTAGCCTTATACTTCACATGAAAATATAGTCATCAAGCAAAATATATTGAATATACATGGGAAGATAAATTGGAGTTGCCAAAACTTCTATGCTCAGCAAAAGAAACACATTGTAACTGAGGCTTAATTCTTGCTAAACATCACATTGTCTCATCTGGATATCTTGCATAGAGCTATTCCCATGACCCTGATCATGGAATCATGGAATCATGGAATTTCAGAGTNGATAATTTACTGTCTACCAAGATGCTGAGAAACTTTCTTTTAACTTTTCTTCATGTGAGAGGGCGCTAGTGTGGTACATAAATTATATCAAGGAATTGCTATACGGGACTACATCGCAATCAGTGAATTGTCCTGTCCCCCCACTCTAGAAATTTGCTTTAATGGTGCTTATGGTTTCCACGGCATGTCTGTAGGATAGCTGAGCAGTGACAGCATTCTCCCATGCTGTGAAAGACTGCATCTGGAACCCTTCTTGAGGTTCAGTCAGAGACCAAGCTTTGGAGGAGCCAGAATCTTTATATTAGAGGCTGAAAAGCTTAGTGCCAGAAAAGCAGGTAGTTCTAGCTCAAGGCAGCGTTGACTCTGTTCACATGTGACATCAGGCAAAATTAAAGATGGTGTCATGTCTACTCTGAGCTGCTTGCTGGAGAATTGCTTCCAATACACCTCTTCAGGAGATGATCCATCTTTTAATGTTTCTTCTTCCTGAGGGGTTGAAACTCTGAAGACTCTTAGTGGAACGTGGTTTCAAGATTGAGGGGTATAGGAGATCAAACAAGTCAAAGTCCCCTCTTAGCTGTAAATATAGCTAAGACTTCAGGGCAACATTAAGCATTTCTCGTCTTGTTTCGTCTTGCTGTCCTTGTGTTAGCTTGTTCAGTTTAGGAAATCTAAACAGGCTGCTCTTTTGTATCTCTTGTTTCCATATTCCTCTATTAGCAGATCTTATAACTTTATATTTTTTCATGTGCAGTCATTTGAACCGCAAGTGACACTGTGACGAATGTTGCCTTTAGTATTACAGAAAAGTATCATTATGGCTTTAAAGTCAGCTTTTCTTTCTCAGTATGTTTTCCTGCAAGCATATAATTTCACGTGCATACCACTTAAACACCAGTTTCATTCATGTCTCTTCACAAAAATCCCACCCAATAGGTTTCATGTATTTTCTAGTTTAATTATAATTTTAAATGGAAAAAAATCTGTTATGCTCAAGCAATTATCACCATTAAAGTAATACAGACTCTTATAATATTTTGACTTTGTACATTTTCTTTCTCTTTTCTTTCTTTTTTTTTTTAAACACTAATTACAGGCTAGTTCCACTGGTTGTTTTCCTGTTGTTTTTTTCCTGCTTTACAAAGTAAAATTAAACTAGAGGGCTTTTCCCTTCCATTGAGTTCTGCTGCACTCGGGCAGCTGGCAGCTGCCTTTTCTTGTGTTGATAGAAGGTTGCTAGAAAGAGGTAGAGCATTAAGCAGATCTAGGATAGATTAGTCAGTGAATGAAATGCTAGAATCATTATATTGTTATCTCTTTAAAAATAGATTACTATTTCGGAACTTTTGTCAAATAGGAATAGCTTATAAACTCTTCTGTGTGTATGTGGTTGTGCCTCTATTCTCGGATGCATTTATGGATTCTAACCTGCAATTTTCCTGTGGATTTCTTTGGGGAGGAAATTGAGGGAAGGTAATGAATTTGAGTGTCTTACCTATAGACTTTTGTATAAACTTCGGATTTTGGATTGTGTTATGTGAACAGTGGTTCTGAAAGTATAGATGCCGCATAAGTCTGCATCAGGGGAAATGGATGTTTGCAAGGAAGAGTATGGTTTAAAGATGTTCTAAAACAGTTTTATGCTCTACTTTTGCGTATCTTGACTTTTTGCTTCATCAGTGAACCTATGCTTCCTGAAACCATGGAATGTAATTCATATCTGTGTAATACCATAGAGTTGAATTTATTCTTAACTTCCATTTTTGCAAGCTTGTCAAAATCTGGTCCTCAAACTTGAACACTGAATGTGTTATTTTGTTAAAATGTTAATTAGTATCATCTGTCTTAGCTTTAGAGATGTTTTATAGTCTTCTGTGTGGTAAATTTTATGATCTTTTGTATGGCAGTTCAAATGCCCCATGATATATATTTAGCAGTTACAAAAATATTTGGAACAACAGTTCCTTTTCTAGTGGATTTAATTAGAAAAAATAAATTGAAAGAATACAGACTGGTTTCCTAATGCTGCTGGTTACTCAGATTTATGCTACTCTTTCTTAAGGAACTCAGTTTATGTAAGTCTTTGGTTTGACAAAAAAAATAACCTGTGTTCCAAGGCAGATACTCAACTAATCTCAATAAGATTAGCTAATGAAATTAAATATTAGCACAATTTATTAACATTAATATTGTCTCATTCAAATCAGGAAAGCTTTTGCTATTCAAATGTGATATGACAAGCAGGATAGTTTTAGGGATTTGGGATGTAGCAACTTTTTTTAGCATGACCCTGACTTTTAGTGAATCAGTGGCGAGCTGTGTATTGCTTGGACCTCTGAGGTGTTCCTCTTCTGCACTTTCCCAGCCAGAGGGAAACCCTGACAGCCTTCCCTGCCCTCAAACCCTGGCTTCCCTGATGATCCTTGCAGCAGGACAGGGCAGTTGCCTGGACATCTTGGGGTACAGGCTCCTTGGCACACACTGCTATATTTGAATATTTGGGTTGAGAGACAATATTATGAACTTTTCAGGGCTCCAAAACCAGACAAGCTTAAGAGAGTGAGGGGGGGGGGAAGAGCTTATTTTAGTAGGATGTTTAGTATTTAGTTTAGTGTTTTAGTAGGATGCATGTCAAAGCTTTTAGCTGCTACACTGAAACCAAAGTTGTGAAAGAAAAATAAAATCTAGAGTTGTGCTCCATCTTGTTTGGCTTAATATCCCTCTCTTAGGATCCTTAATGTGTGCTACAGCAGATGAAGCTGAGAGAACAGTTCAATTTGCAGTAGGCTGTCTTGAATGTTGCTCTCTGCAATTAGACTGTTTCTCTATATCCCAGTTTCAAAAATATCGATCCTAATTTCACTTCTGTTTGGACTTCAGTGCAAGGGGAGTCTTTAATGGGCAACATTTCTTTGATATTCAGAGATTAGTAACTTATGACCTGTAGGATGTCAAATAAGATCAGATCGCATCCTGCTAAGCTTCTTGCCAAATCTTGAAGACTTACTACACATTAAGCAGTTTCCAGAGGTTAGTTGAAGCTTCAGTGATTCTAGTGAGCCTTTGATTATTCCCCTGCATGGCTCTGTGCCTGCAGAGGCTGGGGAGGACGTACAGATGGCAGACCTGGTAGCAGGGCACTGCCTGGTGCAGAGGTTTCTCAGTATATGGTATCCAAATACAGGGTCAGAGGCAGGAGCTGGTGTGAGGAGCTCTGCATGGTGAGAGGACCACTGTATTGGGTTTGCGTGGCAAGGTTTTGGTAGCGGAGGGGCTACAGGGGTGGCTTCTGTGAGAAGCTGCTAGAAGCTTGGCTCATGTCAGACACAGCTAGTTCCAGCCGGCTCCAAGATGGACCTNGGACCTGTGACCCCAGGAGGACCCACACTGGAGCAGTCTGTTCCTGAAGGGCTGCACCCTGTGGAAAGGACCCGCATTGGAGAAGTTCATGGAGAACTGTCTCCTGTGGGTGAGACCCCACGCTGGAGCAGGGGAAGAGTGTGAGGAGGAAGGAGCAGCAGAGACAAAGCGTTATGAACTGACCGCAACCCCCATTCCCTGTCCCCCTGTGTCACTCAAGGGGAGGCGGTAGAGAAATCAGGAGTGAAGCTGAGCCCAGGAAGAAGGGAGGGGTGGGGGGAAGGTGGTTTATGATTTGTTCTTATTTCTCATTATTTTACTTTGATTTGATTGGTAATAAATTAATTTCCCTGAGTTGAGTCTGTTTTGCCCATGATGGTAATTGCTGAGTGATCTCGCTGCCCTTATCTCGACCCGTGAGCCTTTCATCATATTTTCTCTCCCCTGTCCAGTTGAGGATGGAGAGTGATAGAGCAGCTTTGGTGGGCACCTGGTGTCCAGCCAAGGTCAACTCACCACAACCATGTCAGTCTGAGAAGGTGGCATGCTCACATATAGCTAGAGAAATAAGTCTGCAACTGTTTTCCATTTCAGTGTTTTTATCTGATGGGTTCTAAAGATTTCCTATCTAATTGTTAGTTAGATAAAAAGTACAAATACATCTTTCTATCTAGATTTTTTTTCTCTAAGTGTTCTAAAAGGTCTGTCACTTTGGAACATTTAAAATTGGCAAGGATAAAACAGTTGCAAAGCTACTTTCAGGGGATAGTTCTTCAGCATTTGTAAAACTGAGCAGACAATCTTTATGACGTTGCTCTGTTTCTCCCTGGTTCCTGCTGCTTTTATGTGGGTATTGTACATGTAAATCTACACCTTCTTTTAGTCAAGTTCAGTAATATAATTACTGTAATGCAATGGTTTGTTAATGCTGATTCAGGATAAATTTCCTGAGTGTCTCAGACATTACTCTGAAAAACTGGAAATGTCAGACAGTATAAAGTACGTTTCAAAGTGCAGTGCAGGATTTTTATCTTTTCAAATATCTTCCTGTAAAATAGTAGCAACTGCTTATCTTCTGGCCAGATCCATTTAAAATTTACTTTATGAATACTTGATCTTTTACTACTCAGTACTTTTGAGGAGTGTATATATATTGATGCAACTAAACTTGATTACCTTATAAGAGGTAACCAGAGTTATTTATATTTGCTAGGGCCTGTCTAATAAATAAGTGGGGAATAGTGAACGAAAACTGTGATAGACAATATAAAATATAACATTCTCTGTTTTCCTTTGTATGGAAACATATTTTAGGTTTCTCTTTCATGCAAATAATGGCAGGACAGTTTTATTGCAGGCCATCTGCTTAGCAATGCATATCTGTATAAATATACAGTAATTTTCTTGAAATAAGTAAAGACCTATTTGAATGGGTCTCAAAGAATTGTCTATTTTTTACTACTTGTACTATAGCTTTCTTTTTCCAGAGATTTTTTTTTCACTTGAAAGCCTATGAGTCAAATTCGGTTTTAGTCAAGTAATTGAATTAGATGTAAATTTTGTCCTGTTATTTAAAAGACTAATAAAGACTTTGTTGCATCTCTGTCACCTCAGAATACATGTTTAATAGAAGCTGGTTTTATCTTGGAAAAACAATTCCATGGCAAATAATTGACCAATTTGCATTATACCTCGGGGAAGGAAATAAAAGAGACTGGCCAGGTTAAAGTTTTGAGATTGTAAATTTTATTTCAAAATACAGTCAACCTTCAAATTAATCTCTCCCATGTATTTCAAAGACCTGGGAAATCAATGGATTCTACTCTGGTCAGTGGCTCTGGGAGTGGGCTGGTTGGGTAAGCTCCTTGAGTGAGAGCTCAAGTTCCATCAAAGAAATACCCATGTTTGTCTTTAGGGGTCCATCCCAGAATGAATGTGGGATCAACCCAAAAGATGAGGTTTTCAGTCTTTCTAATGAGCTTTGCAGGGGGGGTGGTACTTGATCAAGCATGAGATGCCTACAAGGTGTGAAGGAATGGGGAGAATGGTGGAGATTCCTCTGATGCAGAGAGACTGCAGAGTTTGCAGAGGCCTGTGCTCCTGCCTGCAGGACTGGGGGTATATATATGGAAGTAGATTGGTTATAAAGCAATTGTATAACAATAAATGCTTATGTTGGTCTTAAACTGACCTATTTTATAAAATGAAACCCCACATAAGTCAAAAAGAAAATATATTTCTCCATTTTCATTGTCACAAATGTTCCTTTTTCTCACCAGGAAATAAAACTAGGTTTTCTTCTTTTACTGACTTTTTGACTGTCCTTTGATAGACACTTTCCCACACAAATGTCACGCTAGCCTTTGCAGGGCTGCGAATCTCTCTGACAAAAGCTTGCACACTGATGTTTTCACAACAATGCTCATTTATAACAAGGACTTGATTTCTATTGCTTAGGTGCCCTTCTGCTTGCTGTTTTTTTGACTGTGACTCTTGCCCACATCCCCAGCTCTCACATTGGGTACTCTGAATCCTTCTGGCAGGGCTGGGGGCCTCATTTGTAAGCAGTGTTATGTGTTGGGTTGTACAGAAGCAGGCACCGTTGTCCTGAATTTTTGGCCCTGGGTGTAAGGGAAGTGTTAGTCTGAGATTTTGTTTTGGTAATGATAACTGAAGAAACAGGTAAAAATGCAAAGTCTCTTCAAATCTTGTTCTGCCAGTGAGCTGCTGTGTCATAGAGATCATCTCTTTGGTGCACTGTTTGTATCCCTCTCTTGGCTTTTTATCTCTTTTGTCCACTTAGACAAGGGTCTTTTGATGTGTTTGTACCTGTTACAGTAATGCCAAATCAGAGTACAGCAACATCAACTGAATTAGGTTTTACTGCTTGGACTTTTTGAAGTGAACATTATGTAATGTCCTTGCTCTCACATCTGTAACACAGGGAGCTGGTGGCTCTGCATCCAGCCAGCCCTCCATACTCTGCTTCAGGCATGCAGGGCTCAGGCTTATTAAACTTCTAAATAGGTTGCAAAGTGCATTGTCTTCTCTTAGTTGCAATTGTGGAAGAAGATGTGGGCTAGAGTCAGTGTGTTCCTGGGTGGGTGTTTTCTGGCTGGGTTTTTTTCCTTTTTACACCAGGATTTCTTATTTTCTTGGTTTGGCAGCAGCATGTAGAATAGGACATTTGTTGTGGTGAAGGAGTTGATACAATACAACCATTTGTTATCTTTTCCTGCTTCCTCTCTTGGTGCTGTGGCTATCAAGTGAGGTCTTTCATGGAAGCTCTTGAAGGTGTTTGTATTCTCTTTCAAGTAATGTGCAGCAAGGAAAATAATAGAGTCCATGGTCTTTAATATTTTTTTTTTGTTAGCCTTCTCTTTTACTTTGTCATCTTGAAGGTAGCCTTGCATCTGTGGTCTAAGATGTGCACAGAGGACAGCAGAGTGCTTTGACTTGACTCTAGCTGATGTGCTGGCACAGCTTGCCACAAGTGACTGGAGTTACCCTGTGTCTACAGATTGTTGTGTGTCAGCACTGGGAGGCTCGTGGAGGAGGTGAAGATGACCACTCTCTAGGCACTGTGTCAGACCATCAGAAGATCTGCTGTTACAGTGCAACCCATACATAGTCACTTGCTTATATGTTGGTACCTTTGTGCCTTGTCACAACCTAAAATGTGCTAAATAAGGTAATGGAAGGAATGAGTGCTATAACTCACTACAATGAATGTTACAGTCATTGTCTTAAAATATTGTGGCATATATCTTGTATTAAACAAATAGGCTTTAATTTAATTGAAAAAGTTAATAGAGCTTATGCATAGTCTGCTGTACAGGGCCTGTCTCTCATTTCGCCATCCTAAATTCCATGTGGTACAACACTTGTGTGGTTATGCTTTCATGTTTCTAAAAGTGTGCACAGTGTTGTTTTATATTGCTTTAGCCAGGGCTGCTGCATACATTAATTTTCTGTGTGTGGAAAAAACAATGTGGTGTCTTAGGCAAGGATATTTATAAAGTTAAAAATTATGTTGAACATGTCTGGTTTTCATTGAACAATAATTGGCAAACTAAATGCTATGCTAACAGTAGTAATTCTGGGATGTACTGAAATGGATGGCATGTGGACCTGAGCAGAGACAACAAGTTGTTTCTTGAGGCTCTCCACAGTCATTGCTGAGCATTGTTCGTATTTCCTCCTACCTGAGTTGGGAACATACAGATCTGAGTTCAGTCTGTAACTGTGCTATATTGTGTGTTTTGAATCATTTTTTAACTACTCATACAAAGCTCTGGGGTGCATATTTTATATAGTCACTCCATTTTCTGGCATTCACAGAAATAACACTGAGAGTGCTTCTTACTCAAATCCAAAAAATGTGCTCAAGGCAAACCTTGAACAAACACTGATTTCCTTTGGCAATGACAGCTGTGCACTGAACCAATATTATTTGAGCAAAAGTACAAAAGTGAAGCTATTACTTTCCCTGTGTCAGTGAACATGGTGTGTGGCTGCACAGAAGACCTTTTGTGCTGTGTTTGGTCTGTGGTACATACAGGTCTTGTGGACTGTTTTGCTGGGCTCTCATCGATAAAAGGTAGGCCTTTTAAACATAGGGATATACTAGGTTGTTGGCATTTTCTTGCAATAACTGAACTTTCAAAGCTATGTCCAGTTCTGTGTCCAGTTCTGGGCTCCCCAGCTCAAGAGGGACAAGGAATTGCTGGAGAGGGTGCAGCATAGGGCTACTAAGATGATTAAGGGACTGGAACACCTCTCCTATGAAGATAGACTAAGGGAATTAGGTCTCTTTAGCCTGGAAAAGAGGTGTCTGAGGGGGGACCTAATTAACACTTATAAATACTTGAAGGGTGGGTGTCAGGAGGATGGGGCCAGGCTCTTTTCAGTAGTGCCCAGTGATAGGACAAGGGGTAACGGGCACAAACTTGAGCATAGGAAGTTCCACCTAAACATGAGGAGGAACTTCTTTACCTTGAGGGTGGCAGAGCACTGGAACAAGCTGCCCAGGGAGGTGGTGGAGTCTCCGTCTCTGGAGACATTCAAAACCTGCCTGGACGCGTTCCTGTGTAACCTGCTCTAAGGTGGCCCTGCTCTGGCAGGGGGGTTGGACTAGATGATCTACTAAGGTCCCTTCCAACCCTGTGATTCTATGATTCTATGATTCTATGGTAAAAAAGAAGGATCAATATTTTCTTACAAATGAGTTAAAAAAACCCCACTGCTTTAAATTCATTTCATTTTCACCGATGGCTCACAGTGCATATAATGTACTAAGGAGACAAGCTTGTTCTTCAAGGGAAGTCAAACAAATTGAGCTAATCCCCTACCCTAAGGAAATACCTCCAAAATCCTGCTCTCCTCAGGCTAGACAGCAGAGGGGCTGAAAAGGGAGCTCTACCTTGTGAATGTGTTGCAATATCCAGTGGCGTCATTAAAAAACCCTGTTACTCTGAGGACTTGAGCAGTAGGAGAGCATCCAGTGTGACTTCTTTCACATTCATTTGAATATGAGCTGTATCAGTTTAAGTACACAAAGCTAAATGTTTTTTTGCCGCTCTGAAAGACAGGCTTAATAAAAGAGACCAATTTTCGAAGCACAATGCTTGGAGCCCTGGCTAGCTGCTTCTACATTTCCATGTGCTCCATTCAAAGCTCCTTAAAGCTGTGTCACTTTTATTTAGCTGCCAGGATGGGATTTTAGGAACCAAAGTTTGTATATCCAGCGATCTCTTTTTTTTTTATTTTATCCTTTTTCCTTTCATTCTAAATTTCCTAGGATCTGTGATACAAGGGTTTAAACTGAGCCTGCAGCTGAAGCCTGAGTGTATTTAGCAATTCTTAGACTAGAACCCGGAAATATTTGAATAACAAGGTAAAACAAGAACAGTGTTGGGCTGCGACATGTCTTAAAGGCTTGATACATCTATTCACTCTGTCTTGTGTTGCTTTTTGTAGTGTGATTTTAAAGTAATGAATAATTTCAGCAGATATATTCTCCTGAGGTTTTTCAGGTTATCAGTTGGCCAGACTGAAGAAAAAAAAAAATCATTGCCCTTCATTGTATTTGGATTACTTCCAATTTCCTAATTTCTCCCATCTCTCTTAGAATTATTTTCTTTTACAGTCAGCACCCTTTTGTATGGTATCAGGGTGGATTTTACTGGTTTAGATTACAGGAAGGAACATAGATGGTATATATTCTGCTAACTCCAGGAATACTGAAATAGCTCATCTTAAAAGACAGGGTAAACCTAGCCAGTTGGCCAAGCACCAGGAGATTGCAGGATTGACAATTAGTGGGAAGCCTGAAAGGGAGATTAATGGTAGGCTGTGCTCTAAAAAGGAGCATGATGAGCACCAGTAGGCATTTGTCAGGAGCAAATTCTGGAAGAGCTGTGTGCTAATGCCTTAAAACAAAGTTTTTGCTTTTCTCTTGACATCCCCATCCCCACAAGGTCATGGCATTCCCATGTGGTGTGTTTGTCTCTATGATACTGAACATTCACATAGACTGTGCTAGCTGCCTTTGCTTTCCCTTTTACAAATGTACCAATATAGGTCTGTTTGAAGGAAATTCTTCTTATGTAGGCAGACCTTTCCATACAGCCAGTTAATTGCAAAGGCCTTGATTATTTTTGCAGAAGACGGTCTTTAGCTGGGTGACTTCTAATGCTGAATANGGTTAAAACAGAAAACAACTATGGGCCAGAATTCAGGCAATCCTGCAAATGGAAAAGGAGAACAAATAGAGAATGTAAGGCTGGGTTTTTGGTTTGGTTGGGTATGGAGTGTCTCTCCACATAGGTGTTTCTTCCTTGGTATCAAATAATANGTGGCATTCATGACAGCTATCCAGAGCATCCTTTTTTTTTTCCCCCCACCATTAGTAGTATTTTGTGTTTCCCCTTGTGCAAGGGCAGAATTGTCTCTACCTGCCACTCTGGAATGCTCAGGCTATAGCCATAAGCTACAACTGTTCTTTGATAAGGTGATAAGGATGTCACTGCCTATCCAAAGATGCTTAATTAAATAATAGTTTATAGCTTGTACATGGTACTGCTGATGTTGCTCACAGAGTTTTCCAGACCTTTCATATGGACAACCTGAGCTGCTGTGGTTTTCCTCAAGATCAAACAGCAGAATGGGAACAGAGTTCAAACTCTCTAATATCTGAATGACTGTGGCGGTGTACAGTAGACAAGTGGCTTCTGCCAGAGTGCTGTCCACCATTAAAACTGTGAAACACAGGTGAGGTTCATATAACAAGTTTTTTGTTACCTAAAATACTCTTAAAATTGTGATGTGAAACAGGTTAAAACAGAAAACAACTATGGGCCAGAATTCAGGCAATCCTGCAAATGGAAAAGGAGAACAAATAGAGAATGTAAGGCTGGGTTTTTGGTTTGGTTGGGTATGGAGTGTCTCTCCACATAGGTGTTTCTTCCTTGGTATCAAATAATAAAGTTAGAGGGAACATTTGGTGCGAAGTGAGGCTGGGTTGATGGGTGAATCCTGAAGACTTTGTTCAGTTGCCGTTCAGTCTCTTCCCTACAAACAGTTGCAGGATTTGGCAAATAGTTGTTGCACACACACAGTATTTGTCAGGGTTTTGACTCTATTTAGATCCAGAGAATAAAATATGAAAATATTTGAATACTCTGTCTTAAAGTTAGAGCAATGTTTACAAGTAATTTGCTTTACAGCAGTTTTCTCTTCATTAATTGAATGTGTATGGTGATTTCACAGTATTTCATGATGCAAGAGCTAATTGAATATTCATTATTATTTTAGATTTTTTCTGTCCACCATGAAAACGTCTCTTCTTTGCAGCTGCTTGATATGTAACATTCAAACAGGAGTAAAACAAAAAGAGTAACAAGAGTTCAAAGACGTCATGAAACAAATACATTTTCCCTCCATTCCAGTTATAAACTATGTCAGCTGTAAGTTTGCAGCATGCACAGTAAGAAGCATTCCTGGCTCAGAGAAGTGATGAGGAGAGGTGATGAATCCTCCTGTGCCCTGAGGGTGAGGAGAAGCCAGGCTCTCTGCCTCTCCCTGGGTCACAGAGGCCAAAATCACTCATGTGTGTCTCAGGGCAAGGAGCAGCTTCCTCCGGAGGCTGTGTCTGTTGCCTCAGCCTCTCTGTAGAAGCAGCCAAACGCTTCTGTGCCACTCCAATTGTCATTTAATGAAATACATTGCCAGGTGCCTTTTCTTTGCCCTTCTGTGGTCCCTTCAGCCTCTCCTCTTGCTCACGTGGGAGATTTGGGTTTAGAGGACAGCTCCTCTGTCACATGCCCTCTTCTAGTGTGGTGCCTTAAGTGACTGTCTACCTTCCCTAAGCTCCAGGCATTGAGTTACTGGTCTAATTCTCACCCCCTCAATCTGGTGAATCTGTAAAAGACAGCAGTGAGGTGTCTCCTGCGTTCATCAGTCGGGTGATGCTCCAGACTAAGAGCAGAGGAGGTGAGCATCGCCATCATCTGCACTATCTCGGAGCTTTCATGTCTGGCTCACCACCCTCAGACATGCAGCTGCATGATTAGCAGTTGCTAAGCAACTCCTATTTTTCAAGGTTAAAGAAGAAAGGTAAAGAAGAAAAAATGCTGTACTGTTTTAAAGGTGACTGCTTGTGTATTTAGAATAAAGACTTCTTCATTTATGCTGCCAGACAGAGTTAAATTGGTGAAATGGTATGTGGTGTGCTGTCATTTAATGAAGCGTATGTCCGTTTGCTGCAAATGGAGTGATGCACTTCACTAGTAAGAGAGAAGCAGCAATATATTTATTGATATAAAACAGCGATTTAACAAAGTTTGATAGTAAATGCAACAGTGGTTTAACAAGATTCGATGGCAAGGTACACTTAGTTATCTACTGCATAGAGGACAGGGTCAGACAAAACTGTCAGGGAGACCCTCCTGTTAAGTCACAAGGTTGCTTTCTAAACTCCTTCTCAGAGAGGAGTCTAGGTGCAGCTGGATCCAGTCCTAGTCCCAGACTTGGTTAACGATTTATGTCTAAAGGATTATACGTGCACAATCACTCTAAAATATTATCTTAGTGAAGCTTCAAAGTTTAGCATGCTATTAGTCACTTACCAAGGATCTGTTGCAGCAAGGAATCCCTCAACCTTGAGTAACTTTGAGAGGCATCCCTACCCAAGGGGAGATCCTGGCATGTAGCCCACTGTCATTCAGGAGAGCTCAAAGGGCTCTTGGACTGTTCACTATTTATGGGGGTAAGATGACTGACTTCTATCTGTTGCATATCGACCACAGTACCAGTACTGTGGTTAGGTGAGCACATTGTTCAAGATAGCCCTTGGCTACTGTGTTATCTGTCTCCCCCAAATCCACTTTGAGCTGGATACAGCCATGATGACCAGATGCATTCATTATGACTGCCACTGGTAGTTATCACTTAAGCAGGGTTACGGGAGATAAAGGTCAGGTTGGGGGATGGGGGGAGCACACCATCACACTGTTATATAAAGGTTTTAATGACTTTCTTCATCTGTCTGCTTAGGAACACCATGCATCTGGAAAAATTTTGAGAATGCTTAAGGCATTAAAGAAAGCTCATCTAAATAAAGGAGAGTTAACATGACATTGCAGTTACTTAATCCTCTGTTGTCCTGCCATGTGACTGAAGGAATACTGAGATGCAGAATTTCTTTTGCCTGGTGCAGATTATGCTTTTCCTGTCATCTACCAGGATCACTTGCTTTGTTAAATCCACCATGGGAAGGAAAGAGAGGGGCAACAAACTTTTTACAGCAAGGCTTCAAGGCACAGTGACATTTCCAAGGCACAGCGACATTTCCAAGGCACAGCTCACAGGCTAAAGAATGAATCAAAGGCAAACCCTAGGTTCAGCTCTTGGACTAGTATCGGAATCAAGGAGAACTACTCTCTTAAGGTCAGCTATTCAAAATGAACTGAAAGCATCTGGATTTATTCAGAGCAATTAATCAGCTATGTGTTTGACCATTATCTATCAAGTTAGTTTTCAAAGCAGCAAGCTAAAGCCTGAAAATTTGTGTCAAATATTTTGCATGTGTCAAATATATTGCATAGACTGTGAGCAACTTGCCACTTTAGTGTGCAAAGTTTACAGTTTTAATTGCAAAGCCTCTTTTACCTTGTAGATGAAGGTCCTAACACACTAAATCTCACACTAGAGATGGATGTAAATAGCTTCCAGTTTTGTCTCTGATTTTGAACAAGACTGAAATATGTAGATATGCCAGATTCATTTTTGAAGTAATTTCCAAACTAATCCTTGGACTTTTGGTAAGCTGCTTTTTTTTTGCTAAGTTTGTCACAGTGTCCATTATGTGCAGGATTGCATATTCGTACAGAATTATTTAATTTAAACTCTTTATTGGTACATCCTGTTAAATGGGGATGTGATTACACTACAGACTATGACAACAGGATATGTGAATAGCGGAGGTCTTGGAAAATGCTGCTATGCCAGGTGGCATCATGAGGACAGCGGAGAGGATGACAGGCACCTGGAGTGCTATGGAGATGAAGAGGGCAGGCAGAACAGGCTGACTCCATTTGAGAAACTAATGCAGGCTATGTCCCAGAATGACAAAATGGTGACAGAATTAACCCTGGGAAAGAGAATTGGCTTCTATCAAATCAGAGTAGAAATAGGAAATGGGAATTTCTCACAAGCTTAACTTGAGTTAAATAACTTTATAATATTAAGTATAAACATTTTGAATGTTTTTATACCAAAACACATGTACAAATGTAATGGCTTTCTTACTCTTCTCTTAAAGCAACAAGTAAACAGTACTGACATTTTTTAATTTACCTTCATGTGCTAGAAAAGGAGGTGAAGTCTTTTTCAAAAAGATTTGATGAAAATGATTGCTTGTTAAGAAATCTGTGAATGATTGACTAAGATATTCTTGGGGAAAAAAACCCAAAGCTTTTTCCCAGAAATAACAGTTGTATTTGCCATTATCCAGTTTAATTTTTCTGTCTTGATAAGTTATAAAAAGCCACTGTAAACCTATTTTAACCAGACTAATCCTTCAAATACCAGCTGTATTCAATAGAGTAAATACAAAAGCCATAACCTACCAGTTAATACAGAAATATAAGGGCAATTGTGACTGACCTATTCATACTGCTCTGAGCAGTGGTGATGTGGTGCAGCTGCAGATGTATATCCATGTTTTGCGGTCCTTGACTTTATTGTAGATATGCTACAGAAACACATAGAACATTAGAGCAGCTTTGTGTTACCAGGACAGCATAAGACAGCTAGATTTGCTGTCTTACAGGATCCCTGCAGCTTATTCTACTTCACTGTGGGTTTTTTCCCTCCCTCAGAATAAAATCTGTGTGGTGTGGTTTCATGGCCCACTGTGGCATACAGACCT
>VXBO01009889.1:0-32321 GCA_013400135.1 Rhinoptilus africanus
AGCATCCTGGCCTGTATCAGAAAGAGCATGGCTAGCCGGACTAGGGAAGAGATCTTCCCCCTGTACTTGGCACTGATGAGGCCGCACCTTGAATACAGTGATCTAGTTTTGGGCCCCTCACTACAAGAAAGACTTTGAGGTGCTGGACCATGTCCAAAGAAAAACAACAAAGCTGATGAAGGGCTTAGAGCCTGAGTCTTATGAGAAGCAGTTGAGGGAACTGGAGTTGTTTATTTTGCCTGGAGAAAAGGAGGCTGAGGAGAGACCTTATCGCTCTCTACAACTACTTGAAAAGAGGTTGTAGTAAGGCAGGAGTTGGTCTTTTGTCCCAAGTAACAAGTGATAGAACAAGAGGAAATGGCCTCAAGTTGCACAAGGGGAGATTTAGATTGGGTATTAGGAGAAATTTCTTCTCCAAAAGAGTTGTCAAGTGTTGGAACAGGCTTCCCAGGGAAGTGGTTGAGTTACCATCCCTGGAGGTATTTTAAAAGATGCACAGCTGTGGGACATGGTTTAGTGGTGGACTTGGCAGTGCTAGGTTAATGGTTAGACTTGATGATCTTAACCTTAATGATTCCATGATTCTAAGTCTTTTTCTGTGAGACAAAATGGCCAACATCTTTAGTTGGACAGGTCTGTTCAAAGCTAACATTTTCCTCTCATGCCATCACAAATGAATTCCTGGCAATGATGACCATCCCTTGGGCTATTAAGTGGCTGCCGTGGGCTGGGAGACCAGATCAGGCTTCTCAGCTACGTCTTGCTCTCTTGCTTTGAGAATTCACTTGAGGAGATGTAACGCAACATTGTGCTGGTTCATTCCCAAGCACCAGCAGGGCTTTTCTCACCTCTTCAATATTAATTTTTTCTCCCAAGCCCCAGTGAGGACCTCAAGAGTTTTCCTTCAGCAGATTGTCATTTCCTTCTTCTTTCACTGATTTTAAGAGAGCTCTCCATTCTCCATTTGCAGGCAAAGGAGTGTTTCCCATCCTGTACTTTAGCTCATGCCTTCCCTAGTCCATGTTGCCACACAGGTCAGTATTTGTCACTGTTGTATTCTGGGTCACGGAAATGCTGCCGACCTTCTCATCCATGCTGCGTGTCACAGGCAGCTCTGACTCCTTCATTCCCCTCACAGAGGGAGAGGAAAGCCATCACTTAGCACAACAATTTTTATCAGATATAGCCACATGGAGACACAAGCTCGAATTAACAATTTCTCATGCAAACACAGTGCAGACTGCCGCTTCTTCAGGTCCTTCAGCCTCTCTTGAGCTGTCTGTCTCTTTGGGGTCGTTGTACTGATGTGCCTCAACAACACTGCCTCTTCTGATACCACAGCCATGAGCCTGCCCAAGCTGTTCCTTGCAGCATCTCGGGTGATAAACTGTGTCCTCTGGTTGTGCACTGCAGCTTATTCGCTGCCAGTTTCACTGGAAGAACAGAAATAAGAAAGCACCTACTCCATGGCAGCACTGGGATGCCTCAGCTTTTCACCAAAGAGCGGCCTCTGGGACAGCCCTACCTCATTCCTAGACATAACCACAGCAGCAAGTGGGTGATTCCTGTGGAGAGCAAAGCCAGCTCAGCCTGGCTCACCTCGCATGAAGATCTGGCCCAGGATATTAGGCCTTCACCTGCTGTTCTTATTTGAGATAAAAACACAACCACATAGCAGAGAAATCTTTTCCTAGTATAGACTGAGTTTCTGGGAAGGTCCTTAGTTATTCATCAACATGAGAAGTGTCCATGTACCCAGGTGCAACCCCTCATCTTAAAGTGTGAAATGTGTCTGATGGCCTCAAAGAATGGGCACGGGGCAGAGACAAGATTCGGGACTCCCTGCTCTGAACTGTACTCTGGGAGGCTCTTTCCTAAGAGCCAGCCTTCCTGCTGGTCACTTTACTGTCATGTACAATCCAGATGCCCCAAGATATCAATGCTTAATAGCTATTGCAATCAATGGGACATCTTGGAAGCTCAAACCAAGGTGTCCCTAGAGATACTACCTACTTCTTGCTAAATTTCGCATCTGGATTTTGACCCAGGGAGCTCACGCTGTTGCTCAGGGTGACTTCTCCTGGCTAGAAGTTGTAGTGGCAGCTACAGCCAGTGCTCTTCCCTCATTGCTGGCAGCTGGCTGGGCTGTCACTGGAGAAGCACCAGCACCTCGCGACAGAAGGACACTTGGACGTCAGGTCAGACACAGCAGCAATCTTTATCCAGCGCCAGAGTCGAACTCCGTAAGAAAGGTTTATTGATACAATCGTATTTTTAAAAGCTTCTTTTTCATACAACTTCTGTGCAGAGATGCACAAGTGCAGATGTAAGGAGACATTGGAAATTGAGGAGGATCTGGGAAATGAGGCCTTTTTTTTTTACATTAGCTTTGAACGTTGAGGGACTTTCAGTGAAGCTGAGAAATACAGCGCGTCTCTTGCAGCTGAGAAGAGCTGCAAGAAAATGAGGCTCTTATTCCCTGAGCACAAGTGTGATGTAGAGGGCTAGCAATGAGAGTTGTGCCAGAAAATCAAAAGACAAAAGGAACCAAAGAAAGGTGCAGAGGCACACTTGCCAGATCCCTAGGCATCTCTCTGGGGCATTTTAAAGAACTTTTTTTTAAAGGACTTTTAGGTAAGGCAACCTGTCAGTGTTCATTTTGTAGAAATCACAGAGGCAGAGATTAATTTGGAACCTGCAAACCAAACCTACCTAATGAATTTTTCTGAGAAAGTGCACCACCTCAGTCAGCAACAGAGAGACTGCTTAGTCCGTAGAAATGGCCCGGGTTGTAAAAAACAAACAAACATAAAATCCCCTTGCAGTTTGCATGAAGATCGCAGAGATAAGGCTCTCAGAGTACAACAGGAAACTCTGAGCTGGCAGCAAACCTTCTCCTATAAGGAATCTTGGAAGAGCTTTAAAGAGGCAGAGTGTTGGGACAGGGAAGGGAAATGAGTAACAAACAGGAACCCTGCACAAAAACAACTGACTTCTGCAGCCTGTGACGCCGGCTTTTCTCATGCAGCGCAGGGAGGCAAGGATGCTTCATTCTTAAACTTCCACCTTTGACGACAGCAGGCCAAGCGACAATGTTACGTAGCAAAACGTCGTGTTTTACAGCAGTTGTCTATTATCCTTCTTGTTTCTTTTCTATGAATCAGTCATTGCCTGTGAACTGGTCTTACTGGGAAAGAGCTGATGGTTTTCCTACTAGATGCGTGTGTGTGTGTGCGCGTGTGCATGCATACACACATATTTGCAGATTATGGGACTCCGTTTTCTTTGGGGGAAGCACAGAGCTTTCCTGGGGACACTGGCAGGCACAAGTGCTTATGTCCCAACAGGACAGAAACCCGAAGGAACATGTATTGAACATGCAATCCAGCATTGCGATGTAAGTTTAGTTGTTGTCTCTGTAATTGGAATATGATTGGTTGGGATGGAGAAAAAATACCCACTTATCTGTTGAGGGTAGTAAATTGCATGTGTGGGTAGAAATGGGAAGGAAAAAACTTGGATATGCTCTGTAGTCACATGGATCAGCATTTGTTAGCCACAGGTTTCTCATTTAATAATGGAATGCCTTGATTGAAAATGTGACCATCCATTGGAACGAGGCATTGCAGAGGGACAGGTGCTTGGAGTTTTGGCCTGCACTGCTCTTTGCAGACAACGCTGTTTCAATTGCAAAGCATGTGCTTTTGGAGGACTGTAGTTGCTGTAGCGGTGACTCTCAGACACGACTCATGTTTCAGCTGGAGGATGCAAGTTGGAGGACAAACCTTACGNGGTTAATGGTTGGACTTGATGATCTTAAAGGTCCCTTCCAACCTCACCCATTCTGTGATTCTAAGTTCTGCAGCACTGAGGAAATAATGTTGCTTAAAAAAATGAGTCTGTGCCTTTCACTAAAAATAATGGGAAAATGTCTTCCAGACTGTCACCTTGATTATACAGCTAGCTCTCATGTTCTGAAGGTAGGAGGGAACTATAGTGAACAGCGGGTAAGAAAAGGATATAAAACAAAGAATGGGCAGCTTCATCTGCCTTGTATCCTCCCATAAAGTGCTTTGTGACTGGCGTTTCTCTTACCTTTAGCAGAGAGGATAAATGACGCCATTCTGCACAGCCACCAACTGCTGATTCGAGGGTTTGACAATCAGACTTACGACTTCCATCTGCCTGCCCTGCTCCCGTGCCAGGAGTTACCATCCCCACACCATTACACATACCTGCTTCTGCACCGGGAAACGTCGCGTCTTCACTTAACCCACCCACCAGCAGCCTAGGGAGCTGGAGAGGAGTTATGGCGCCGTGTTAAGCACTGGGGTCTGCAGCAGAGGAACCAGAGAGTGAGGACATGGACAGCTAAAGCTTCCCTTGGCTGTAACTCCATGCCATGTGCCAGGCCCAATCATAAAACCTATGTTTATTCCTGAAGCTGAAGCTTAAGGAGAGGAAAATCCAGATGTAGCTAGTCTTTCCTGGCTTTCTAATGGCAGCAGTAATGATTAAGCCTGAAAGAATGTCTAAAAATATATAGAAGTAATGAGTTTACATGGTGCGGTTTAGTGCTGTTCGTGCTTCTGGTTGAAAATTGAAAAAAACACCCAGGTGTTATTGTCTGTTTCATCCCATATCAGTTTTAAGCAGCTTGACATGAAGGCTCTCAGGAATGAAGCTGCGGAGCACAGAGAGCAGATCTTGCAGGGGTAAACATGGGGATCCAGTCAACAGAAACCCCGCAATTTTTCCAGGCTAACACTTCTCAAAAATACTTACCCAAATTACCTGACTTTTTCCAGTGAGAGAAACCAATGATTTTACCTTACAGTTCCTCTCATGGCCAGTATAAATCACCGTCTTTCACTGACTGCACTAAGGGGCAATATTTTACGCCAGGCAGTCACTTGGGTTTCCAGGGTTGTTGGTGTCGGGTCATGAATTGTCATCTTCTTAGCACTGATGAATGTTTTGTAGCCACAAGAGCATTTCTGAGTTAACTAAGTGACTACAGACTGAATTAATGGAAGTCGTTTGGGTTAAATGAACGCTTCATTAGTATCTCAGAGGAGAGTCTGTCATTTTAGGACCTCAGAGGAGCGGAATATGGGACGTCTGTGTATACCGCGTGGCGAACTGTCAGCACAGCACACTCACAAATTCATAAGAGCTGCCCTTAAATGAACCATTAGGAGGCCAAGTGATTAATAGGTTGATCTGTCGAAACTGTTAGTTTCCTAAAAGCATGACTGAGTGGACTCATTGCTTACGGTACAAGGAGCTGTTATTAACATTCCAATAGCTGTTTTTCGTTAAAGACATCTGTGACTTAGAACCGTGAAAGCCTGTTTGGTTTTGCATTTGTGTCTTAAATAAACGAAACACAGCATTTGTATACCCAGCACATGTTTCCTTTAAGGGGTTTGCTTTCAAAGCAGTCAAAGCAAAATGCATTGCCTTCTGGCAGAGGCAGCTGATGGGGTACCACTTTGCAGCTCCTGGGCTTTCATCTCCTGTGAGGACATTGTGACCTGGGGAGACTTTGGGTTCCTTCGTGCAACGTTCCTTTTCTGTGCCAAGATGCTACTCTGCTTTTATGCAACATGTGGACCCCAGGCATTTGGGAACTTGCTTTTTTGGCAGCCATATTTCTAATGTACAAATACTGCAGAAGAATTTCTCCCTCCCCACCCACAATGTCACATATGCGCTTCATGCTTGTACCTCTTTCTCCAGCTGTTGGAGAAAGCAAATCAGAACTGTAATTACCAGTAAATTCTGCCTCAACAAAAGAATTGGTTTTTTGAAACTGTCAGCAGCCTAGGAAGGATTGTGAAACAACGACTGGGGCAAGGAAACAGGATAGTGCAGTGGTTAAAGACCTCTTTACCCTGCACAACCTGAGTTTGGCAAAGTGGTGAGCCACCTGGACTTGGGTCTACAAAAGGACTTGGGCCCTCAAGGCTGCATCGTGTGCTATTGAAGCCCTGCTCAGCCGCTGTCGTAGCCACGTCACTGGCGTCCTGTGGGCACTATGCATTCAGATGTATTTGTAAAGTACGCAGTTGTCATACAAGGAGCAGAAACAGCTCAAGTGTCAGAGTCTGAAACCGTCCATCCCTCTTTCCACCCGAGAGCACTAGCCACTGGACTGCAGCCGAGGGCCCCTGTTCCCTGCGCTCTCGGGTGCCTAGTGATTCCATCAGCTGGACCAGTTGGAGGAGGTTCTCTCTCCTGAAAAGTGCCTCGCAGGCAAATGCCCCACCTCCTGTATGATAGAGTTTGGAGAGAAAGGGAGCCCTTAAACTGCTAGGCTGAAGCTGTTGCCCTAACGGGACTAGCCAGGGACAGTGATGAATAGCAGCATCACACAATAATTTAGGTCCTCCTCCTTCAAAGGAATGGGGCTTGGAAGGGTTTGGCTGCTGAACCCCCTTCTCCCAGGAATCTGCCAATCTTAGGCTGGAAATGCATGTGACAGAGCAAGAAACAACCCAAAACATCAGCGACAACACAGCCTGGAGATCTGCCAAAGAAGGGAGCTGAGGGGCGTGGAGGTGGGGGTCAGGACATGGAGATCCTCAGAGAGGTCTTTGGACAGAAGAGCTGGCTCCTGCTCGGGCTGAAGGAGTGAAACTCACTCAGTGTTGCCCGCAGAGGAGTGCGAGCAGCCCGATTCTGAGCGGGGGTAAGTAGGAGAGCTTTGGGAGGACTATCTGTGGTGGAGAAAGGACTGGCACTTTACAAGAAACTGTGTCACCCTCCCCCGTGTACAGGGAAACTCTTGTTTAGGGTAGGAGGTTGGGAGCCTCCAGGCTTTGTTACATCAGGGCCTCTACGTACACACTTTGAGAGCATACAAACTGCACAGAAGAAAGCTGATACATCGCTCAGGTCAAAAGGGGAAGAGCGGTAGCAAACAGAATAAATTTCTTGCAACGCTGGGGCAGGACATGGATGGGAAGCTGTACTCCTGGTATGGGAAGATGTTTCTGCTGAACTAGATGAGATTGTACTGAATTTTCAATTACCAGCAAACTGGACAATTTCTTCAGCAGAGCGGATGTCTCACTTCATACTCATTTTTGTTACGTCAGTATTTGGACTCCACTTAGTGCTTGTTTGGTGAATCATGTTTGTAAACTGTACGGTGCAGCTATTCAGATGTTGGGCAAGGTCCTGTCCGTTTCTGTATGCTTGGAAGCCTGGAAGCTATTAAAACACTCCGAAATGTCCAAGAAGAGAGGCTATTTTGTAACCTGCAAATCCACTAATATCTTCCAGGTTCATCTGCCATCATTCCTACTTCCTTGGGGGCAGTCTTAGATCATGGAGTAAAATGTTCCTGGTGACCAGCACAGGCTGGGAGGTACCACGTGCGCTAGCTAGAAGTGTTTTCATGCTGTTACTCTGAGTCAGGAGATGTCTACGCAGCTCTCCCCAAACATAGGCGAGCTGTCTCCTTCCCTGCTTTCGGCTGACTGAAAACTGTGCAAATATGATGAACACGACATCAGGGCTGCCTGAGAGGAGGAGGACCCAGGTTTGGCAATCCCATTCCACGCTTAGCGCTGCGCTAGCCAGATTCCCGCTCTTAACGACTACATCAGGGAATGAATAAAGACAGTCTCCGGTTGCTCACAAAGGACCACGTCATGATGCTCTCATCCAACATCCTTCCCATGGATCGACTCTGGCCCACGGGCTAGTTATGAAGCACACACTCCACAAACTAAGCAGCCACTGTTTAAAGTCCAAGGGCCTGATTCTTCTCTTACTCAGAGCAGATGGAGGAGAAAAGCCACCAGTCATGGAGCTGGCAGTGCTTTCCTGAGTCGGCAGACAGCTTGAAACAATGGCTCTGAGAAGCGCGTCCTGCCTTCATTCATCGCACTAGGAGACTTGCCGCTGAGTCCCACGGAAACAATGTGAACGGCCATATTCAGGGTTTCACTGCTGATTATTTTAGCAGACAGGATGGGGACAGGGTAGGAATGAGACCCATATGGGAAGTGGGAATTGCATGGTAGGAAGTAGGGAGACAACACAGAAGAAAATCAGGGAAGGGGGAAAGAAACAAAGACGGGAGGGGGTGAAAGAATAAACCCTCAAGGGCAGACATGATGGTGATAATAAGGTACTTGCTCTTTATCTCCGAGTGACACTGGACACAGCATGGCAGGAACAGAGCTAACAGGATGAAGATAACTAGGCCATTTCTTCCCCATTGCACGTTTCACTTGCCTGCTGTGTCTCTATCATTTGGGGAGAATTGTTCTCTGGCTGGAGGATGCAGACTGCCCTGTCGGCGTACCCCAGCCCACGAGCCCTGAGAAAATGCCTTCTTTCAGCCAGGCTGGTGTTAGGCACCCAGCATGGACCAGGTCACCTGGGCTCCGCCAGAGACGGGCACTGCCAGAGGGGTTTTATCGGTTGTAGGTGCCTTAGGATGGGAGGAACCATCTCCTGGAGGTGTCTGTCTTTCTCCACCCCTCTGCAGGGAGACAGACTCCCAGGTCTACTCAAGGGAAGTGAATCCCACCCCAAGGACAGGTAGAAAGAAGCGTGTGTGCTCCACGCTGGCTGTGCCTCCGCTCCTCAGTGGGGTGTCGGGGTCCCTGCTCTGCTACGCAGAATGGCCAGCCACCTTCCTCCCAAGATGCTCAGGACAGGGAAGACGCTGCGTGTCTTTCTTCCAAGAGGCAGTGAATTACAGCCCTGTGAAAGCCATACAGTACAGCCGTACTAGTAAATTAAATGAACGCAGGGCTTTTCTCTGACGCTGAGGCCAGCTAGCATTGAACTGCTCGTGTTCATACTGGTTGTGCTAATTCCCGTGCCGTGCCTGGAGCTGTGTGCAGGCTGGATCAGGACAAAACTGTTCAAGAGACACTTGTATTTAACAGGGTAGGCGGTTGCCTTCCAGTGCCTGGCAAGATTCAATTCACTAGTATAGAGAAGCTTAGGTACAAGATTACCCCAGACACATCCCTGTCTTACGGGAGTCTCATATGTACTTCCCTGCTCTGCCATTCCCACAGCACCTCTGGCTGTGCCACTGCAACTGGAAAGCAAGGAGTGGAAATATCTCTGCACAGCCCAAGGGGATTCAGCAGTGGTCCTTCACCAGGCCCCCGGTTGTGTCTCCTGAGCTCTGAAAGCAGAAGAGATCGCTAAGCCTTGCAGGGAGAGTGACTCCGGTTATTCCTGTCAAGGGAAAGAGAGGAGAACTTCAGGTTTGTGTCAGAAGCATTTGGGATTGACAGCCGCCTGCTATCGCACAGTGGGGAAGCGTCCTTGGCACTGCGAGCAGGCAGGATGTTTACTACCAGAGATTCACAGAAACTATCAGAAAGGGTTGTGATAAGTGGATCTGATACATTTTACAACCCTTGAGGGCCTTTTCCTAATTTGCCATGTGACTTATCAACCTGTTATTGTCCTCTCGTGCTTTCCACATATTGATGGCACTGACCTTGAAAAGCCCATGGCCTAATACGTTGAGTGATATTATTGTGTGTGGAAAGACAACAGAATTCTAGGTCAGAGACTGGAGGGGCACGTGTGAGTGTGGAGGCCAGACAAGCTGGAGGTTGTTTCTAAGGGCCAGTTTGTGCAGGCCAAGTTCTCGGAGGGATTCATGAGGCGATACCCACAGCCTGGCACTGCTGTCACCTTCTCTTCTGTGCCATGCAAGGCCGAGCTGCTGCCCGATCCTGCAGAGCAATGCATGATGAGCCTAGTTCCGTCACACTGGGGTCTTGCAAAACGTGGTATTATTGTCCCTTTTTTACAGAGAGGGAAATGGGACGGACGCTTAATAAAGTTGTATAAGATTGCAGAGCATACCAACGGCAGAAGGAAACACACCTATCCCCCGGTCTTGCCATTTCAGGCGGGGTTCTCAGATCTGGGAGATTTGAGAGAGGTTCCCACCGTACCAGAGGAATTGTCCTGCGGTCATCTCCCTCCTTATGGAGTCCCTCCTTGGTTTCTCATCACCATTGCTAGAAACACTGACCCAAGAGGTCACTCCCCCTACTGCTCACGCTCAGTGCAACTGAGGATATTTCTTTATACAGGAGAATTTGACTGGAAAGTCTTTAATGTACCAATCTTGCTGCAGCAGGGGGCGAAATGCAAGCAAGGCAGCTCTCCATGCGCTTCCAACAAGACATACAGCTTATGCACCCTTCCAACTAAGACTAAATATGGAGTGGATTCATCAAACCCAGAAGTTCAAGGTAGAGAGGAATTCACTCTGGGCTCCTGCAACTAGAAAAATCTCCTTCAGAACTGAGGAACCAGTAGCTGGTTTATATTGCCTAAGCACAGGGGATTTTGATCCTGAGATTCCTAACAGGTCAGGAACTACAAGATTCACCTCTGGTCATTGATCTGAACCAAATGCAAAGTAAACCCTGCCCCGTTCGCAGTCTCAGACAAGCTCAGTTCCACCACAGCTGCACAAACCCGTTTTCTCCTGGTCGTTAGGGGTCTCCAGGCTGATCCCTGTTTGCATTCTGATGTGTTTTCAAGCACAGAACAAGAGGCAGGGAAGAAGATCTGGTTTTCTTGCTTCCTTGGTTGAAGGTCTTCTGGAAAACCACTAATGAGAGTCAAGAGCTGGTAAATGAATGTTAGTGTGGAGACTGACCTGGGAACCAGCTTTGTGCGGGAAGATGCACGCTCCCCTGCAGAAAACCGAGCAGTAGCTCCAGCAGCGTGGCTTTTGCAAGCCCCTTCTGCGCAGCCCGCAAAATGGCCAGGGAGAAGGGGATGGGTGGAACTTCCCTGTGGGGAGAGGTCAGGGGCTGCCCTGTTTGGGAGAGCAGGTAGTATAAACCGGGCTGAAACAGTCACGGATCTCCTCTTAGCAAGAGACACCTGGGAGAGGCAGCAGTTTGTTCCTGCTTGGGAACCTGGCAGGATGCTGTAGCACCCGAGGAGCTTTCGGAGGGAAAAATGCCTGTGTATCCCCAGAGCTGGGTGCAGTGGTGGGTGTGTGGCTGTTACCACGCACTGCCATGAAAGCCAGGATCCTTCCCCAGGTCCTGGTGCATCCAGGGAAGGCCTCTGCAAGCTACATACAGCCCTTGCCCCCAGCCTGGGGCTCTCGTGGCAGAGACCTTAGGTCTCCTCACCCGCCCCGAGGCAGCAGCTAGGAGTGGGGCAGGACCCGCCATGGATTTAAGGCCACTCACACCTTGTGACAGGGCACCTGAGCTGATGCTTCTTGGCCCAGCCAGGGAGTTGTTTCCTTGACCTCCTGCAGTCCTGCCTGTCCTTTTCCAAGGGGTATTATCATGTTTCCAGTGGCTGGTGCATTGCCAGACTGTGCTGCTGCTGGTGGTCCCAGGCAGGAGATCTCTGGGAGGCATCCCCTGCTGAGACCATGCCATTTCCCTTCTGAAGTCAATCCAAAGCCTTGTTGTCTTCATCATCACAAGTTATAATCCACCCTCCTCTTCTTTGCTCTGCCCTGGCCACCTATAGCAAGGTCTGGACTGGCTTTACACAGCGTGATATCCATATCCTGGAAGCAGCATCTGAGATTTCCGAAGGTTTTTCAACCCAGGCAGGAATTTCATCAGCGTTTGTCGAAAAGCGCTTCGGCTCCAATTAAAAATTCTTACCTCCTTTTGAGAAAACAGAAGAAAACGCTGCCAAAAAAAACCAAAAAAAACACTAAAAACTCAAACTAAACCCTATTTCTCATTTTTAGTCACCTACAGAACTTTAGGCTGGAAAACGTCTCCTGAAATTGCCTTTTCTCGGTGGCGGAGCCCTTCACCAGGCAGAAGACCCCTCCGGCCCCACAGGTGAGGGTGTCTCGGTGCTGGCAAGCCGGGAGCAGGAGAGAGGGCAGGGGCACAGGCGTGTGCAGCCGGGGCCGCCGCCGGCCCCCCCCGGCCTCGGGGGCAGCCCCCGCTCCGCCGGCCCGAGGGCGGCCGGGCGGCCGCTAGGTGGGTACCGAGGGCCGGCGCCGGGGCTGGGAGGGGCGGGGGGGGGGACACGGCTGGGAGCGATGCCCCTGCCCCCCCCCGCTGCCCCAGCATCTTCTCGCCCGGGCTGTCGCTTCTCACCGGAGCCGCCCCAGGCTGCGAGGGGGCAGCGGCTCCGCTGCGGCGGCGCTGCCGGCGGCTCTGCGGGGCCGCAGCCCCCGGCGGAGCGGCGGTGCCCGCGGGGGCGGGGGTCCCGGGGGTGTTTCTCGGGGTGGTGGGTCCCGGGGGTGTTTGTTCCTCAGGGCGGTGGGTCCCGGGGGTGTTCCTCAGGGCGGTGGGCGCAGCCGGAGGCACCAGGTGTCCTGGTGCTGCGGGAAGTAAGGGACCAAACGTGGCTGAGCGATGCCATTAGCCTTCATTTCCTCAGGAAACGGTAGGAACCTGTGAGCCGCCCGCAGCCAAAACCTTCTTCGGATTTAAACTTTTCCCTAGGAAATGGAGACCGGGATTCCCTGGCACCTCCTGAGGGAGAGTACTTCTGGGATTGGTTTACACAGCCGGTGGATGGGGGTGCTCCTCCATGCCAGCCTGGCAGAGAGGCCGCTTGCCCACTGGGAAGCCAGGCAATGCCGGGTGCGAAGCCTTGGGATCCCGGGCAGGACTCGGGGATGAAAACACCTGAGAAAGAGTAGGTTTGTCTGGAGGTCCCCAGCCGCTGTGGGGGAAACGGCCCTGTTCATTCCCTCCTGACAAACAATCCTCTGGGCACTTCTGACTTGGCTGTTTGGAGAGCACAGGACAGAATCCCTCCCAAAATGAAAACGTATGGGATGTCATCAGAAACCAGCGTAGTCAGTGCTTTCTTGCAAAACTTTATCCGCTGAAGTGCTCTTCTGCCCAAGAGATCAAAGCTGATAAATCAGGAAGTTTTCAGTTTGGCAAAGGCAACTTTGCTGAAGCCACGTATAACCTAATACTCCAGATCTGCTCCGTGAACAGCACAAATATCCCGTACAGCAACAGATGTACACACTTTGTGGGTCTTAGTGTAAGGCAAGTGAACCAGAACCCAGGCAGAACCCCGAAACATACCTTTCCACAAGGGTTAGTCCCAGCACATGTTCCCTGAGCTTTCTTTATACAGGGACATGCTAATCCCATCTCTTTCAGGAGGCCACAAGCTTCCAGAAATCCATCTGAAGTAGCAGTCCCCAAAGAGAAGGGTCTATTTTTACAGTGGTGATGTGGAGATGGTGATGCTGCTTTTTCTGGCAACACTGGAGAAATTCCTCTCGCCGGCATTGTCCACCTGCGCACGACAATAATAGCTGATGACTCAGGACGAGGGGCTTTGCGACACTTCCATCTCTCTCACAGTTGAGTCACCGGCCGGGATGGGATGGGCCCAGCTGGGAAAGCAGTGTGCAGGATGTGTCTCAAGTACACAGCCAAAGCAGACAGGTCCTTTGCATACGCCTGCCCGTGGGATCGCAGGCAAATAGGGATGGTTGATGCAAGCCAGGCTAACTGCAGGGCCTCTGAAGGGCTGTTTCCTCCCCCTCTCCCTCATATCCCTGGCTGCGGGGAAGTGCAGGAGCATCTTCTGGCTCCTTGGGGAGAAGGAGAGCCGGGGAGTGTAAACCAAGGGCGCTGTCGTAAGAGTCCATGTCTCCACGTCCTCCTCCAGCCCTGCGCTGTGGGCCGTGGAGGGCAGCGGCACAGCACCTGCTGCATGGGTGGTGGATGGATGGATGGATGGATGGATGGATGGATGGATGGATGGATGGGTGGGTGGATACACTCAGGAGCACATTTACTAATGCAAGGAGAGGTGATCATGTTTGCCAGCACCTTGATTGTCTCACCGCATGCACCGGCTCTATGAATAGCTGTAGAAGAGTGGCAATGGAGCGTTTGTGAGTCATACTTAACCTGAAATTCATTTTTCAGGAAAAGTCCTAGAGTCAGTTTTTATTTGTTCACTTCTTTCGCACTGTTCCCTGTTCAGGCAATATTTTGGGGCAGCGTTAAGGGTGTATAAGTGTCCTAAGGGTGCATTTGGAGTTCTTTTATGTTTTTTTAACTTCAAAATTTTGGGATTTATAATGCGATATAAGGGTATTTTCTGCAGTTCCCTCA
The DNA here is from genome assembly GCA_013400135.1 of Rhinoptilus africanus. NCBI lineage: Eukaryota > Metazoa > Chordata > Aves > Charadriiformes > Glareolidae > Rhinoptilus > Rhinoptilus africanus. Next base: position 14,091 of record VXBO01009889.1, read on the forward strand.
TACATTTTCTCTTTGCTCTTATATTGTGTAATTTCACTCTAACCTTGTTTTTTTCATCTAGAAATTATACAGTGGACAAAATGCACTTCAGCATCATGTTATGCAAGTGTAACAATTCATCCAAACGCTCCCTCCATGAAGGAAAGCAGAAATTATTCTAAGCATGTAGAAACTGAGGGCTCAAGCCTGCTTTTACTTAGCCTGGTATCAGTCAGGAGTGACACCAGGGAGTTTCATCTGGGTGGAATCAGTGGTAGAGAACAAGTCCTGGATTTTCACATGCGTAAATGTGTGCTTTTCACAGTATTGATCCTTCAGAGTAGCTCCTCAGATAACCCAGGCTCTAGCGTAACGCTCGCAAAGTCAGCGATGGGCGCAATTGTATAGCTGGGAAAGGGAGGGCTGTGGGGTGAACCCCCCCTGGTGCTATAACCCCACGGCAAGGCCAGTGTCTAGGAGCGGTTGCAGGCTGGAGCAACCCCAGAGGGGCCAGCACGCGATGCAGACCTCTCGGCGGTGGTGGTGGTGGCTTGGCCAGTGGTAGCAGACTAGCTGAAGCAACAGGAGCATAGGCTTTTCCAGCTTTTTCAGGCCACACCAAGCTCCACGCTGTTGCAGCTCGCTTGCTCTCCGTCCTCACACTCTTCCAACTAACCAAAGCAGAGCCGTTGCCCTCACGGCCACAACCTCGTTACAGCCATACCTACAGGCAACCTCGTGCAAGCCCCAGCGACCCCAGCCTATACTATGTTACACTCGTCCTGGGGAGGATTTTGGTTAGGTAAAGCTTCTCCGACAGTTATATCACTTCTCACGCTGAGGGACTTTGGCTTCAAATTTTGGGAGCGCTGCCTTGCTCGTTCAGCCTCTTGGAAAGGGCATTGTTAAGGCGCAGGAACAGGAAGAGATGCGAGAGCTGAGCCAAGGGTGGCCCGTATGAGCTGGGCCAGCACAGAGCCCCCTCTGCCTCAGAGGGTGAAAACCACCTCAGCTTTTTAGATACAGGAAATTATGGGGAAGCTCTTACGGTTCCTCTAGCAAATACGTGATTTTTCTGCCTTTTTTTTTTTTTGTCCTTTGTTTATGTGATTATTCTTTTAAACAAATGGTTTCTATTCTGGTTTAAATTGCATTTTAGGCTGCATTTTGGGATTGTTTTGTATTTGATTTGGATCTGACACAAATCTCTGATTCCAAGTGCCCCTGGGGTTAAGAACATGAGGCAGCTCTCATTTTATCTGAATGGATTGGGCTGAACTGAAATGTAAACTTTGGACAGGCCAGTTTACTTCCCAGATGTTTCTGCCCGTGGTTTTTCAGATGGTCCCGCTTCCCAAAAGCAACTGGGGGATGGTCTCAGTGTGGCAATGTGGCCAGGAATTTTGATGTAATCCCTTGCATGTGAAAAGGCAGGAGATGCCCTTCCGGCATTGTTTCTCAACCATAACGCAGCCTCTGTGCAGTATCTATCCTAATTGTTTGTAACTCGCATGCTGCAAGCAAGGATCAACTCTTTACTTGTAGGAGCCGCGTGTTTGTATTTCTTTTCATGGCTGTGGCAGGAGCAGCTGGCTGCCTACGCTACAACTTTTCCTATCTCCACGCTGTCAAATAGCTGCCTGCGCTTCTCAGGATAATCCAAGAGAAAAGCTCCCTTTTTTCAGTTTCGCCCAGAATTTTCCTCAAAATGAAAAGGGACGTATTTTGGGTTGGCCTCCTGGCAGGGGTCCCAAGTAACAGTTAGAGGTAAGCTTTAAAGCCTCTTTTCTAAATTTCTTGTCTCTTTTCCCCTGCTCTGGCCCCAGATGTGGACAGTCCTTCAGATGCTTGTGCCCAGGGCCAGCTCAGCTCTCCGCACTCTTTTCGGGAGCAAATTACAGCCCAGGTATCTGCGAGTGGAGGGGGACTCACCAGCTGCCCCAAAATTACGAACAGAAGAGAAGATACATTTTGGGGAGAGAAGATTTCCTGCCCCATCACTACAGACAGAATAAAGGATGCACAAGCTGAAAGCACTTTTCAGTGACCTGTTTTGCCGGAGTCATCTCTGGCTGACGGAGGAGACCAGGCATCAGAATTGCTGAGAGCCTTTCCCAGCTCCGTCACCATTTGGCCTGTGTCTCCCAAAATAAAGAGGAAGGGAGGCAATACTTCCCTTCTCCCCACTGCTGTCTGTCTTTGTTCACAGAGCAGAGAGACCAAAGGCTTTGAGTGTTGGCTACCAGGCCAGCAGGGCATGTGATGCCTCAGTAACACGATATTTTTATTGGAGGAGTCACAGAAGTCATTTGCAAAACTTTCCCAGTTCGCTGAGCTAAGGGAATGTTTCTGTTATGGCGTCAGGATCATTTTCCAGACCCTAGGAATATATTTCCTTCCCAACCTGTTTCCTGTCCCACCTAGCTCCCCTAAGCCCACCACAGTGCTGGTACAGTCTCTCCACGGTATATTGCACTTTCTTTCTGGTAGCTCCTCAGGGCTGGGGGCAAGGAGGTGGAGGGGAAAGTGGATGGTAAATTTTCCTCTTTTATCAACAAGGCAACTGAGAAACAATCGGAAATATGGGTGACTTGTCCAGGTGTAGAAGGTTGCCACCTGCAGCCCTGTGTCACGGTGGCCAGAATGGCTGTCCCTGCTAGTTGCATCCCCAAACCACTGTCCTGCGGCGGCTCAGGAGCCTGGGAGCCACAAGGTCTCAGAAAGCGTGAGCCTGGGAACGGCTTGTATGGAGGGGCTGCCACGATCTCCGCTAGTCCCACCTCTCTCTTACTGCCTCGGCGGTGATAGCACCTTGTTTGAGACACGGCGTTGCACTGATTTCCAGCCCAGCCCTGTGATGTGTCCCCAGCAAAGGAGCTGCGAGTGAACCGCTCTCCAACCAGACCGAGCTCAAGGGCTGGTCCGTGGTGTATACATAAGGATGGGGGTTGGCCAGGGCACAAAGGGCAGGTTGACTTTCAAGCCCTGACTATTTTGCATCACTTGGCTGAGGACAAGCAGCTGTAAAACATTGGCAGTGCTTTTGCAGCTACTTTGCATCACAGACGAACCAAAGCTTAAGGCTTTGCCTGCAAAAGCAAAATCCCTGGTACCGGGTGTGTTTTCATGCCTACGCCTTGCTTTCTTCAACTAAATAAAACACACCTTTACCTCAAATTTAGATTTTTCTTATCTCAGTGCTTGCTTCAGTTTACCCACATCATTCAGCGTCCTTCTTGCTCTTTGAGCCAAAGGCAGGGGAGCAGAATTATCTGAAGGGGAGCTGCTTTAATATTTTCAGCCTGACCAGGAATAGGAAGTATTCCTGCAAAAACCTTGTGATATTTCCAGCTTATTTTTGAACCAGTGTGGTTCAGAGAAGTTGCCCTGGGCGTTTTGAACAAACAGCAAGCAAAGTCAGTGGCTTTCCTTTGCCAAGCTGCAGATTGGCAGGTCTCCGGGAAGAACTGAGCAGGAGTCTAGGCGGGATCAGAAAGGTTCAGGTGGCACCAGCAGAAATAAAGGTCACAAACTCAAAGCAAAGGTTGTGACGGGAGTGCACCTAAGAAAGCTCAGCATAATGTCAGCTGATTTCATGACGATGATGACAAAGGTCACCAGAAAATGTTTGTGCTGCCTTTCGGAGGATGACATGGCTCCTGCCTTTCCCCGCTGACAGTCATACCTGGGGCTAAAGTACACTGGTGAGGCGCAGGCGGCAGAGGTACAACTTCCACTGACTGAACCTCCTTACAGGAAACAAGTGTTTTTCCTTCAAATGTTCAGGCCATTTTTTTCCCCTTCCTTTTTTACAGGAACGGTGTTAAAGTGCAGTCGTCCTCTGGAAAGTGCTCTGTATAAATAAGTCTTTGCCCAGTCTGATCCCCCTGTGCATTCGGTCGGATTTGCTGACTTCAGTAGCCAAAACACAGTCAAACTGGTTCCTTACTCCTCTGATCTTTGCACAAATAACTAAGTAAAGCTTGGTTTATTCCTTGGGCATCGTCAACAGACTCGGGCATGACAGGAACTCGACAGATGTCATCTAATAGGAGAACTGGGCAGCCCCCGCCTCCCTCAAGCCAGCTTTCTTAGTCTCTTTAGGCATGGGAACGAGTCGGACACCGTCTGGATCCCAGCTCTGTTCCTGAGCCCAGTGAAGGCTGTGATGTTTCTTGGCAAACTGATGGCGAGCACCCTTCAAATTGTCATCTCCTCAGACTGGGGAGCCAGCTATTCAAAACCGGGGAGTGGGAAGAGAAGAGAAAAAGGGATGTTTGTACTGCCGGCCTCAAGCCATAACCTTTCAGCCTGGAGAAGAGAAGGCTCAGGGGAGACCTTCTAGCAGCCTTCCAGGACCTAAAGGGGACCTACAGGAAAGAAGGGGAGGGACTCTTTATCAGGGAGTGGAGAGATAGGATGAGGGGTAATGGCTTTAAACTGAAAGAGGGTAGATTTGGATTTGATATCAGTAAGAAAGTCTTTACTGTGAGGGTGGTGAGACACTGGAACAGGCTGCTCAGGGAAGCTGTGGATGCCCCATCCCTGGAAGTGTTCAAGACCAGGCTGGATGGAGCTTTGAGCAACCTGGTCTAGTGGGAGGTGTCCCTGCCCAGGGCAGGGCGTTGGAACTAGATGATCTTTAAGGTCCCTTCTACCGCAAACCATTCTATGATTCAATAACGCAGGTGCCCAATTTGGGAGCATGGTCTCCCGGCCTTCTGCCCGGGCTCAGTGGATGAGCATGTACCTACACCGTGGGACCCAGGGGTGCTGCCCGTGCAGACGGATATGTTTGTGTTTGTCACCTCCGTGTCAGGATGAGCCAGAGGCATGCTCCGCTCCCCTCCCCCTCCGCTTGTATCCTGTTTTCCCCGCGAAGGAAATCTGGGCAAGCAGGGCGGAAAAGCGCCGGGGGGTCCCAGCGGCCGCGGCGGGGCTGGGGCAGCAGCGGCAGGGCATGCCCCACCAGGGCCCACTGCCCCTGTCCCTGCCACCGCAGGGCAGGACCCCCCCAGCCAGGGGGACCCCCCCTCAGGCAGCTTCATCCCCAGGACAGCAGCGTTCAGGGGAGAGTGGGGGCACCAGGGAGGGCTGCAGCACGTAGGACATGAGACGGGCAGGAGAAGACCCAAAGAGCAGGCACTCCGCCAGCCAGGTGAACTTTCCTCCACCCAGTACCTTGCCTTCCAACCGGCTAATCTCTTCCCAACACTGCGTGGCCATAAAAATGATAAATACCAGTACAGTGAGGCCGCCGGCTCCCTGTATGGCAACAAGAATTTGCAGAAAAGAACGTTGTTGTGATGAGGGAAGATAGATTAATCCTCGTGTTGTCGTTCAGGTTGGGAAGGTGACCTCATGGTGTGCAAAGCAAGGGTCAGAGGTGGCATTGCCTGCCAGTTTGCAGAAGAGAGCAAATCAGCTTTCCAGGGATCCTTTCCAGTTCCCAGTGTCCCCAGCAGCCACGCTCGTCTCTGATGCGGCTCCTCTCCAACCCCAGTACTCACCCGTGCAGCCTGATGTTGCAGCTCCTTGCAAGATGCCCAGGGATGGGGACAGCCCTCCTGCACACCGAGCAGGTTTCTCTCCCCAGCACCCACCCTCTCACTCACAAGTTCCCAGGCTGAGGGACAAAAAACCCCTGCATATGACACCTCTGGGTTTAGGTGACTGCACTCTTGTAATCAGATGCCACTGGGGACTCTCCCAGAAAGGTGAGTTTTGTGGCTTGTGTGTATGAGTGTGGGATGTCCTGGGGTAGTCTGTAAAACCACCCTTTGGTTTCATTGACTGGAAAGTTTGCAGGGACTGACAAAAGAGACAGATTTAAGGAAGCCAAGTGTTAGCACCCCCTTCTCCATGAACACATCCTTTTGCAGTGGAGTTTCTTATGACACGTGACAAAAACCCTGCACTTGACCAAGACTGTGATGGAAATGCCAAGAGAAGAAAGCAGTAGATAGGCACAGAATGGGTAATGTGAAATCTGCTGTGGCCATCAAGAGGAAGCATGACCTGAGTTATGCTCAGACCTGGGATGAGGTGACGGAACACATTGGCTGGGTGGGGAGAGCAGATGTTGACTTCCAACACAGAAAAGTGCAAGCAGGACCCATCCAAGAGCGAAAGCAAAGCAGAACGTGTGAGCCTATGAGAGGCTATTACAGACAGTGTGCTGCAGGGATATCAAAGGTCGTGGAAAGAGGCAACGCAGAGGAAGTATTTGAAGGGGTAAAGGGAGATGATGAAACTATGGGGGAAAGGTGGGATGGTGGCTGAGGCCTTTCATAAGCCTGCGGAGATCTGTGAACTCTCGCGGGGTCTGGGGACGCTGTCGGGAGCCATGGCAGAAAGAGGGATCTGGTCATTTCACTATTAAGTTCTTGATGTGCATGAGAGGAGAGGCCACCTGAGGGGAGAGTGGATTAACCCATCCAGCCAAGATGAAGATCTTGGCCAGGTCCTTTCAGAATAAGTTACAGGAAAACACATAGTGAGGGATATGAATAGAAACATCCAGCTCGCCGCCTTTTGAGACTTGATTTTTTTTTTAAATTCATCAATTCTGTTACGCAGCTCAGAGCCTCAGCCGCTGTGAATGTGTGAGCCATGAGCCACAATCAAATCACAAGAGCCGGATACGCTGTCTATAAGTTGGCTAAATAAGTCCATGGCGGTGAGACACCGGTTCCGGAAATTCACAGATAGATTTAGCTGTAAGCCAAAGAGATAAATCCCTTCATTTCACAACGATGACATCTTGATCACAGTTTGGGGTTGCTTGGGGTTGTGTTTGATTTCCAGAGGTGGTACAATAAATTCTTTTTTTTTTTTTTTTTGGTACTTCAGCTTGATGGAATATCCATAATAGCTGTGCCCCCCACCCCCAGGGGCTCTGCCTGTGTCTGCATAGAAACAGATCTGGGATGCTGTACGCAGATGAGTGTGTGCAGGAAGAGGACTCTTCCACACAGGAAAGGTATTTTTATAAACAGGAAGTGTATTCTCCTACCAGATTTACTTCTGTGTCCAGTCCTGGTTTAGGTGGAACTGTCTGATCAAGAAGAAGAAAACAAGACGCTCATTCACAGGATGGCAGAACGAGTTAGCACATGATAGAAAAACACACATCAGCCTGTTTCTGTTCTCAGTACTGATTTCAGAGGGGGAGTTGTTCCACAGAGTTCAGGGAATTAGCTTGAGCTGCATTCAGTAATAAACAATCAGAAGGCTGCCACAGTTTTTAAAAGAAATGGCAATAATAGTAGTGACAACATAACACTGTTGACTTCGATGAGACAATCCCTGGTGAGTGGTGCTACGTATCTGCAGGCGTTTGCAGAACTGAGACCAGAAGAGGTAAGGACCGATGCACAAGTGTTTCCATCCTTGGCCACTACACTGTCTCCTCTTCTCCTGCTCTGTCATCCCCTTGAAAACTTCTGCCTTTCTCAGCTGATGGGCTGTGGCTGAACCTGATTTTTTTTAATTTTTATTTTTACTTTGGGAAGTACGCTTTTTGGTTGCGATGCAATGGAAGTATCAAAGTCAGAGGTAATTCAGCCTCTGATTCAGTTGTGCGTTGCATCAGCCGGTTATATACGAACAGCTCTGAGGTGGCACATGTTGGCGGCAGCAGGCACAGTTGCAGGCTGTGCCCGTGCATGCCGTCTCCTCTGATAGCCTTGGGCTGAGCACTCCCACCGCAGCCCTTACTGCTCAGCAGCAGCCCTCGCTCCTCTGCAAAGCATCAGCTCTCGGGATGGCCCTGCTGGGCTCCACACGCGCATGGTAAAGCCCAGCCAGCCCAAGACCTTGTAAGAGCAGGACCAAGGGAGCAACACAGGGAGGGGAGAAGGTATGTGGTAGGAATTGCGGGGAGCTGAGATTATGAGGACAATGTGTGGAAAGATGGTGCAGGAATCAGGAAGGTAGGGATGCTCCTTTGGAGCCCTGGAGATGAGTACAGGGAAGGTTGGAGAGGACCAGAGGCTCAGGCCATCCGTGACAGCATAGTGGAGAGGCATGCAAGGTGGACCAGAGCCCAGAGGAGTATGCTTGCTGCTCTCCTGGGCTGAAATTATCATTGTTTCAAAGCTTTGATGAGAAGGGAGGAGAGCTGCAGTCATATTCTCCTCAGCATGTCTGTAGCCTGGCACAAAATAGGGGCTGCTGCAGATGCCACCCAGGTAGGGACATTACCTGGCATGGCTCCTGACCTTGATGATACCATATGCAAGTTGAGGAACTTGAGCTGAAACATCACTGTGTGTTGCAAACAAGCCTTACAAGGAGTCCTGCAGCAACTCTGAGATAAGCCTGCATACATCCACCCTCCTGCTGCACAGGCCAGGTATAAAATTTTGAAGTATCAACTCCGGGGACAATTTGTTCAGCTGAAAAACTCAGGAGAAGATGCTACAGCTGTAAACAAGTGGCTGCAGGGCATGGACAAGAGTCTCAGGATGTGTCCACCCAGCTGGTATGGCTTTGAAATAGGTTTCCTGGCTGCTGCCAGCAGTGGGGCAGGAGCTCGATCCAAATGTTTTCTGCCACAGAGGAAGCTCAACCAGGACCCTGATTTGAAATCAGCCAAGCCTTTTTCTGTAAACTAGACCAAATCAGATGAGCAGGTCTAAATCCTGCTCTTACCTTTGACTTCAAACGTGACCAGGGGTAAATCCGGATTATACTTTGTCACTCTGTCCCCATCTTCCAGCCTGACAAGCCTGATCTATATAATGATGTCAGAATGCACGGGAATGTAACACAACATTTGTTGGTACGCATGTCCCTGCGTGCCCACGGGAATCATACATGCATGGCTTTACTGCCTGGCGATGTCAGAAGTGCACTGTAAATATTTTTTCCTAAATCGAAATCCCTGAGAAAGCTCGGTCATTTTGCTGCTAGAGCATGCCTTTTCGGTGAAATGACAAGTGAAATCCAGATGTGACTGGAATGTGAAATAGCTCTGACCTATGCCATGGTGGTGGTTTCTTCCTTGAGCTGGTTCTCGGGGCTGTTGGTGGCCTCTTCCTTGCCCACTCTGCCCAGCGCCCTCCAGCCCTGCAAGAGGCACGTGTGACCTCCGGGCCACGAGCCTTGCCAAGGATGCCCAGGCTGCTCTTCCAAAGCAGTTGCAAGTTCCAGCCTGTTTTGTCAGGCCAGTTTCTTTTTATCTGTTTATGTCTAGACCAGTTTATGACTAGATGAGTTTAGTGGGAACAACTACACATTTCTTACATAGTTCTGCTGGTTTCTCAGAATTTGAAGCCATTTTCCAGCAACCCAATGGCGTTAGAAAGCAAAGCATGTCTGCTGCATTCAGACTGAAACAGCAAATTATTTTCTTCAGCTTAGGCCTCCTGATTAAATCCTGTCTAGTTTGTCAGCACGCTTCCAAACCATACATTAGACAAAATGCCTTGTGTGGTTGGGCCGTATCTTCAGGCGTCTCAAAATCAGCAAAGTCCATGGGGCTGTGCTGGATTAAACTTGGGGCCTTTAACTTGCTTCTAAGCGTCAGCAGAGCTGCAGAAGGCTCTGAGACCCTGGAATTTGGAGATTTTGAAAAGTGCCAAAAAGCCTTAAAAAACAAAGCAGAAAGGTTACTCTCTGAGATTTCATTCACATATTTACATACTTAACCTCACCAAACATTAAAAAAAAAGCACATAAATTTGTTCTGGAATAAATTCTGCCCTTATTAGTACCTGTGCAGTCCAATGACTATCTGCTGAAGTGGACTATGCCACAGATGAGGATCTGCAGGGCAGCAAAAGTTGTTTTGATTTTATCCTGATGGGACAGAGCTCAGCATGGCTCCTCAGGACTCCAGGTGTTGCTGGAGTAACGCACATAATGCCTGAGGGAGCTCTTTGGAGGAACAGACAGTCCTAGGTAGATTTAGGGAGGGGTACGTTAATGCAGTGCTCTCACTGCCTGCCTCTGACTCCAGGGATTTTTGATTTAGCATCTGTGTGCTACACACATGACACGCTGGACAAGACATTTGGATACCAGTGTTGCTTCTTACTACAGCAGTGGTGTCTTGCTTCTGCCAAACATCAAACCTAAGGTCCCAACATCAAAGACAGATGATACTACCCAGCACTGTAACACCCAGGAGGGGTTAAGGGAAATCAGGGGAGCAGCTGAGCACCATTAATCAAAGGTGCTTGGCCACAGAGCTCTTTCTTCCTCAGTATGCAATGTGCCACTCCAGAACTGAGCAGCCAGGCCGACAGCCAGAGCAAGAGCCTGATGCTGCAGACTGCCCCTGGCCAAGCTGGCATCTCCCCAAACAACATCTCACAGGAAAAACAAACCAGCTCCCTCCAGCTCTTGGACTTCGCTCCCCCCATTGCACCTTTCATGTCATAACAGCTTTCAGTGGCTGCCAGCCCTGTGCCTGGGGCAGAAACCAGTGGCAGGGACCACATCTCCCTCTTCTTTCACTTTCCCATTGCTAGCCATGCTCAATCCCTCCCTCACCATACTGAGGCCAATCTGCATGGAGCTTGATATCCCATTATCGCACAAGTGGACCCGGGAAGCGATAACTGGAGGTGTATATGCCCAGAACACACCTCAGGTACCAACTGTTTCAGTAAAGAGACGGGTTAGGTTTAAAGGTACAATGTCCTCTCCTCCTGTGCAGCATGCATAATGCATAACCAGCCTGCGTCAGCCACTACCAGGAGGGGATGCAGGGCATTTACAGCTCTGTTTCTGCTCTGAAATGCTCTCCTACAAGGGTGTTTCCCATGTCCAAGGCCACTATCTCTGCAGTTCTTGAAATATAGCGGACTGTGAGTCTAGATGCTGAAATCTTATCTGTAAAAGTTGGTGGTCACTGATAATTCAACCTCCTCTTCTTTAGCTGGCATTTGTCGTTAAATAAACAGTGTGCTTCCTCTTTCTCTCAATGAGATCAGTGCAAATCAAGAGCAATTCCGGCTCAGTGTCAGCTTAAAACAGAAACTGAAGGCCTGGAATAATTTTTATTTGTAAGGAAAAATTCATGGAGGAGCAAGGTGCCAGATCAGCAGCCCAAGGGACTGCAGGGTTTACTCAAAAATGGCCTAATTCCCAGCAAAATCCCCGTGCCTAGTGTTTCCTATTGAATAGCCCTGCCTCTCCTAAAGGCTCCCTGCCAATAGGAAATGTTCATCTCCTGCACGTAGGTAGGATTTCAGGCACAAGTGGTGCTGCAAAGCTTTCCAGAACAGGTGCACGGGGAGCTTGGCACTCAGGAAACCTTTAGTCTCGACTAGGGGAGAGGTTGGTCCACTCAAACCCATCCGGTACCCGTGCCCTCCACCACCATCATTGCCACGGCCACCTCTCTGGCAGAAACTGGACCAAAGTCACCGAGTCCCTTCCACAGCTCTCCCCAAAAAGGGACATGAAAAGAGAAAATAACAACAACAAAGGATGTAGCTGATTCTCTGCACTTATTATTAGCGGAGGAAGGGCTGGGATTAATCACTGCCACAGAAGCAGCTGTAAAGGATGGAAGTAGTTGATCAAAGTGGACTTTGTTATTCCTGATGTATCATTCTGCTGAGCAATGAGAACTAGCGCGGGGCACTAGAGCTTCAAAAGGACTTTAATGACTCTAAGGCTTGAACCAAGGACACTGCTGGAACTAATCGAGAAGGAAATCCAGGGCAAGGTGGAAATGATGGAAATGAGTGCTTTGGTCCGAGGAATTTTTCCACATCTTTCATTTCCTAATTCCATACCTTTGAGGTAATAAAATTTACGGTGGCGGAAAAAAAAATAGTGGGACAATGGGAAATGTTCCTCTGTGGGACAGGGCTACGTGTGGCTTGGCTACACCTGGTTGCTGCACTGCTGCCTGGGGGGAACAGAGGGCACAAGGATCCACGGCTTTTCACACTCCTGAGGTCTGACAAAACTGCAGTCTCTCTGCTCCCTCCTGCCCCAGAATAACCCCTCCTATTTTTGGGCGGTTGCAGAGCACCTGAAACCTGGGCAGGTTCCCTTTCCTCCTCACTGGTCACACAGATGCACAACAAGGGTCTTCTGCATCCCTGGAGTGCGTAGCCTGGTCGTGGCCCCTCTGTTAGCTGTGGGGACAACAAGCCACCCTGTGCTGCTGATGGGGACTGTAGGCCATGAGTGAATAAGGAGAACCTCTGAATATTGACTGGGGATGAGCCATGGGGAGCCTGACTCCTCCACACTGAAACTACACTGACTTGATGGAGCTCTGCCATACGTAAGCATAGCCCCATGTCTGCAAGGCAGCTCACACCCTAAGTTGGAAAAGAAATACATGCTCTTAGGGGTAGCTTTTTTAATGACACATCCACCATGTCCCTCTCTTGTCTCTTTCCTTCCTTCCTTCCTGTCTTCCTTCCTTGTTTCTGTTTATAGACCAAATGGATCTAAAAGAACGTTTCCTACTGAGCAGCGCTACCTTCTCTAAGACAGTCAAGGACACGTTGCCCAGAAGCAGGCCTTTTCACCTGCTAACAAGGTAGCGGGCCTCTCTCGAAAGGAAGTCCATGAGCACATTCATATCCACACAAACTCCGTGTCTTTCAGAGCTCCTCTGGTAAGCGGCTTGGTGCTTTCCCTAAGCCTTGAGTGCCATGGAGGCAGAGGGGTGTCTCTGGGGGTTCGGATGCAAAGCTTCATCTACAGCTTCATCTACACAGACCCCTCTCAAAGCACGACACTAGGTCAGCACCCCTGCAGAGCTACAGTTTCCTCCATCCCTACTCAGGCACGACGGGGTCCATCTGCCTTCAAATGGCACGTGACTTTCCGGAGTGAGGAAGGAGTTAAAAGGGTGTCAGACTCTCAGTAAGCAGGAAGGTGGGGGGCAGCAGGTCTTGAATCGATAAGATGGTGGGGTGGGTTCTTCTTCTGGCAAAGACCACAGCACGAGGCTACGTGTTAGGTGGGCACCTCTCCCACCAGGAGGTTCAGGCATATACTGGGTATGCTGGATAGTGTTGGAGCTGTCAAGGTAGTGCCCTTCTTGAGCAGTAGAAGGATTTGGGAACATCAGACCTGATGCTGAGCTCTCTCCTGCTGGCTTTCCACCAACCCGATCTTGCAGCGAAAAGCTCAGAACTTCCAAGGTACGGTATGGACGCTGAGCAACAGCCAAGAAGATGGATGAAAAGCAGGCGACCTAAGGGTGCAGTGTGCTTCAGTCCACTTTTGAGTCTACCGCTCAGCTCAGGGTGTGGATATAGCTGTAGCCCTCTTCTCTCACCTACCTCTGCCTGATCCATTGCCTTCCCTCACTGCTATTACCAGAAAACACCGGAACAGACAAGCGTCAGGGAGGATCTTCTCTGTCATTTTCTCCTTCTGCTTCCAGCAAAGACCTATGGCTCTGTTTCTTGTCACTTTTGTCAGGAAGACTCCAGTGTGCATTTTGTGGTTAAAAGCCAAAACTGAAAGCATTTCCCTCCCTTCCCCTTCCCCAAATCCAGCAGCTGTTGAGTCAACTGTTTTGCTTTCTCAGCCCAAACATGCAGCAGCACATTCTGGTGAGGGGCAAAACAAACAAGCCTCTGGAGAAGACTGACAGGATGAGAAATGGAGAACCAGGACCACGTGCCTCGAGAGGGAATCTGACACCTCGCGTGCTGCCCAGGGAACTTGTACCTCAGCTCTGTCACAGCACGCTCAGCGCTGCGTGGACTCGGGGTCCCGGTGGGCTTTTCTGACTCACGTTGTGCCGGATGTGCCGCACACAGGGCAGGAGCTGCTCGGCAGGGAGGGGGTATGTGCGTTTTTGGTGGAGGGGAAGTGCTGCAGAGACATACTGTGCTGTATTTGATGCAGATGGGAGCCCATGAGCTGCCTCCTCTCAAGTAGCTGCGCTTGCTTTCGGCTTTCGTGCAGGGATGGAGCCTTGTCCTGCTCGTAGCAGCAGCGCACCGTGACTCGGTCAGTGTGTGCAGGGTCCTGCTTCCTCCCCCCCAGCCTGCTTTTGCTCTCCTCTACAATGGGCAAGGTGGACATGGCCTGCCTGCAGCTGCCTGCTTCCCCAGGGATGTGACATTAGCCGCGGCAGGGAACCACCACGGCTGCATCCCCTTCTGCTGTGGGGATATTCCCTAGAGGAGCACCTGATCAGTGTCGTAAGAGCATCAGGACATGCTTGAGCTTCTCCTCTGCTCCTGTGTCCTGCAAAGGGCTGAGGAAGGCAGATGTCTCCAGCCCCAGTGAGCGAAGAAACCTGGTGCCTACTGCTCCCTTTTCCTGACAGCAGGAAGGCCCTGGGGAAGGAGGATCCCACTCAATCCCACCCTTGCAGCCCTTCCCTTGGAGTCACAGCCAGCAGGCTCTTTAGCAGCCCTCAAAATGCATCCTTCTGCTGTCAGGAGGGGCAAGGCAACCGTGTTTGCAAGGTCTGGCAGAAAGCAGCCCGCACTGGTGGGGCAGCCCGTCCCTCTGCAAAGTTCCTTGAAACACTCCATGTTCCTCGTACTCAGATGGGGAGAGGTGGGACTCCAGGGACGGGTGGGAGAAAGCAGAGCCCCACAGCCTCAGCAGGCGCAGCTGAGTGGGTGGAGCGTGGCATGCCGAGAGGGAATTGCCTTTGTTATTTCAGCACAAATGAATCCAGAAATTCATTTTCTGGTGATGTCCTGAACTCTGCCCCCAGTGTCACCAGCACCCCAGCTCTGCCAAAACCAACACGGACGCCTGGCCAAAGAAAGAAGACTGAAGCCCTCCCCAGCAGCAGCCACACTCGGCTTCACACCAGTACCCTCCTCCTTCAGACCCTGGCATCCAGGTATTTCATCTATTTAGATGGATAAGCAGTTCCACTGCAGAGCAGCCAGCTAACAGCACCACACAGGGAGCACTGGAGTCCCAGCTCTCCCCTCCACAGGCAGCCCCGCAGAGACAGGCGAAAAGGGAGGCAATGCAGCGCAGAGAGCATTGCTGGGCACTCAGCGGGCTGGCCTTGGTTCCCAACCAAATCCCTGGACATTTAAAATATGCATCCTGGTTGGAAGCTGTGTCAAGGGAGGCAGGAGCATCTCTGTTTCTCAGAGATGGGGGGGCTGAGAGGAGCAGCTTTCATATATGCCTAAGGATGCCCTGCCTGGCACACATCCACCTCCACTCCTACGCATTTGGAAGACGTGTAGAGCTGACAGGGCTGATTTCTTCCCAAAATGAGTCCACCAACAGTGGAGCTGCATGACAAGAGATGTTTGCTTGGATTTTGGAAACATCTTCCTGTGAGGTCGTCTTATTTTCTCTTTCTTTCCTTTTTTTTTTTTTCCCCCCTGTCATGGGGGTGAGGGCACAGCATGAGCCATGTGAAAAAGACAGCAGATCCCAAACAGAAGCTGGTGGAAAGAGGGAGAAGGGGCAGTGAAGTGGATTTTATAGAGTGGGGGAGAAAAGCAAACACAGCCAAGAGAGTTAATGCCAGTGACAAATTAAGGCAAGATCAGATGCATCAGCTTAGCTGTGTGTCCTAGGCTGAAAGTAATGGGAAATATTCATTTGGGGTCATATCGGCAAAGGCCAGGCCTTGTGCCAGTCCTTCAGTACACAGGATACTGCAGCCCCTTCCCACCCCCTGATCAGCACCTACTCACGACCTCGAACCGAGCCACAAGCTTTAAAATCGTGGCTATTTCACAGTCTGCTGGCTGCCCGCCCAGCAGGGCAGCTTCCCCAGCACGCCGCTAGAGAAGTACAAAGGCACCTTTTCCCGGCAGAATTCCCGGTCTCACAGCTCAGCACAACCACCCAAGATCAGGAAAGCACAACTCGGCTGGTTTCAGCTGGCCTGATGAAAGCCCCCTGCGGCCGCGTGGGAAGTGAGGGTGGGCACGGCACAGCGAGCAGGTCTTTGGGGCGGTCTGGAGCAGGGCTGCCGTGAGTCTGGGGGTCTGCGCCCCACTGCCCTTTCCCAGAGGGCAGAATGAGGAGCCGTCACGTGTGTGATGGCGGAGAAGAAAAAAGGGCTACAGATGCCCCACACCCGTAGGAGCTGGTGTTTCTGTCTCCCCTGAGAGGGATGCTCAGGTTTTGCTACCCAAATACTGCCTCAGCAGAGCAAAGGGGACTTGGGCTGCTTGGCCCCAAAGCGAGGATGCCCCAGCCCAGGGAGCGGGGGCGCGCAGCACCCCTGGCCATCGGGCTGCTGAGGAAGGAGGTGTCCCAGAGGTGCTCGGACAAAGCACACCAGATTCAGAGTAATGCCGCTTGGCTGACTGCAAAGAGGGAGCCTGCTGCTGTAGCAGGCATGGAGGTGTATCTAAGGAGGGAGGGAGGGTCGCCTGCCGGGTTGTATTTCAGCATCGCAGAGTGATTTAGTCTCCCGTCCCCTTGCTCTGCGGCACACCCCCAGCACAAAGGATTTGACACCAGGTGATTATCTGAAACCGGAGACACACGATGTTGGTGCGTCTCTAGTTACCGATATTATACCCAAGCCTTTGCTTTTAGTGCTCATGAGCATGTTACCCCGCGGCTTGTTTTTTTGTTTGCTTACATAATTAATGCAGTGAAATGAAACTACTGTCCACATAACTGTGAGGATGTCTGATGCCCAAACATAACTATTATTCCGTTTTAAGGTGACAGTTGCCTAAGGTAGCCTTCACTTTTAATTATTGATGTCTTGAACGTGGCATAGTTGCACACATCTTCTTGGGGTTTCTCCGATTATCGGCTATTGTCTGTTTCTAGATCTGAGGCTTCCCCAAGGTCTGAGTAGAAATATTCCCCAACGGCCTGAACTACACAGATGTTGCACATCTGTTTGACAGTGTTTACTATTTGCAGGACTGTTTTAAACAAATAACGCTTTCAATCTGAACGTTTGTTTACGTCAAGATGCCTTCCCCAAGCTCTGCTCCTATGGCAGAAGGAGAAGGGAAGAAGCAAAAAAGAAGAAAGGAGGAGAGAAGCAGGCAGGCAAGAAAGGAAGGAAGATGGAAATGGGGAGCCAAACTGAGCTGCATTAACAGAGTTTATTAACATTTGATTAGCATAATGAATATTCAGCCCCATTATTATCGTATTGTTCCTCTTTCCATAGCATGTTAAGTATGAAAAGTTTGTTCTGTGGGGTTTTTTTATTGCAAATTTTGTGCCTGGAGAAATGATTTCTCCTTATCAAAAGAGTCTAAGACTCAGGATTAGGGGAAAAAAAAAAAAAAAAAAGAAAAAGAAAGGAAAAGGAAAATATGTTGCAACACTGTTCCTTGCGTGTCTCGTAAAATCCAAAGCCAAACAATTTCTATCGTACTTCTATAAGTTACTGGGGACTGTAAACCAGGGTACAGTTTTGAAATATGTGTGTGCTCTGCATCTGTTGTTATCTTCATACGGCAGTAGTGCTACATTTCTATGCGCCAGTATCTAACCCAGCAGTTAAATTTATTTTGAAGATTATTTAAGAGGTGGATGCCAAACTGAAAAGGCACTGTCTTGGAGTCAGGCCAACTTCCGCGGCTGAAATGCAGATCAGCGCGAGTGCCTGTGCCCCTCAGCCTCCCAGTTTGCCCCTGAGGCAGAACTGGAAGGAGATGCGGGGAATTGCTCCTGGCTCCCGGGATGACCTTGGCACGGCCAGGTGGGCTCTCCCCCGGTGCTGCCCGAGGGAGGCCCCCGGCATGGCCGCCCCGTGACTGGGACCAGCCGCTGCTGAGTAAATCATCCAGACCGTGGGAGGGACAGAGCGGGGAAGGAAGAGGAACCACAAGCATTGATTTATTTTTTTAAAGCCCTGGCGCTCTGGCTTGGAGTGGCCACGGCCCCGCATGGCAGCCTTCGGTCTGGGGAAGGCTATGCCACACTCCCATTGCTGCCCACAGCGGGGGCCACCAGCCCCCCACCATCCCCTGCCGCTGCTCCGGCTCTTTCATGGAGAGGGACCCGCGTTGCGTGATGGTGGCCAAGCAACTGGCCAGCTTCACTGTGGGAGGGATGGGGGGGGGTGCGCCCACTCATCCCTGCTCCCCACCATTTCCCTCGGTGAGGGAAGCGGGGGCCGGAGCTGGGAAGGTTTTCTCCGGGAGGTTTTCTTTTCAGATCAATGGACGCGCTCAGGACTTAAAAAAAAAAAAAGGAGCGGAGGAGCAGCTCATCAGTGGCAGCCAGAGGGGCCGCAGGGGCCCGCTGCCAAGGCAAACAAGGAAGCCACCTGATGTGACCGGGGTCAGATAAGAGAGCCCTCGCTTCAGGAGCAGGTGCTTCCTGTGCCGCGCAGCCGGCCGGACC